>APFE031292814.1:68492-152534 GCA_000404065.3 Pinus taeda
TTCCATGTTGAGTTTCTAATTGAGTTGTTTGGGATGATGAAGTTTGCACATTTTCAAAAGATGTATTTCTAAACACAATCGGAATTTGAACAAAACTAGGACTTTGGTCCATAGTCTCATTCACATTCATCTCTTCTTCTTCAAAAATACTATCTTTTGTCATATCTCCCCCCACAAACTCATTATCCTCAAAAAATTTTGCACTTCCTGACTCGAAAACTGTATGTTCTGTTGGATTATAGAATTTGAACCCCCTAGATCGTTCAGAATAGCCTATAAAGTAACAACTAACGGTTCTTTCGTCCAGTTTCTTTTCGCTTGGCTTATAAGGCCTAGCTTCACATGGACATCCCCAAACTCTCAAATGATTCAAGCTAGGCTTGCGCCCAACCCATAACTCGTAAGGGGTCTTGTTAGCTGCTTTAGTAGGCACTCTATTAAGTATGTATGCTGCAATCTTTAAGGCTTCTCCCCACAAATTCTCAGGTAGAGTTGTACGAGCAATCATACTTCTCACCATGTCTTTAAGGGTGCAATTTCGTTGCTCAGCAACACCATTCATTGCAGGCGAACCTGGCAACGTATACTGAGGCACAATTCCGCATTCCTCTAAGTATTTTGCAAAGGGACCTTGACGCTGTTCTCCTGATCCATCATAACGACCGTAGTATTCACCACCACGATCAGAATGAATGGACTTTATACGTTTGTTAAGTTGTAACTCAACTTCCGTTTTGAACTTTATGAACACGTCTAATGCTTCCGCCTTTTATTTTATTAGGTAAATGTGACCATATCTTGAATAATCATCTATGAATGTGATAAAGTAACGGTCACCATTTCTTGTAGCCTTTGGAAAATAGAGAAAAGCCCATATCCTGTTGAAAATAATGCACAGCGGAACTTACTTGAGTTGTTGGCTCTTGAATCCTTCCAAGAGCTTGCAATCCTTTTCTCTGGCTATCCTTGATAGAGTATCAAGTCTTCAATGGAGCAGACTATTTTTCTGAGTGATTGCAAGCCTTGGAGACTCAGCCCTTTTATAGCAGTCCCAATCCTATGGCAGCCGAAATTTGGCTGTCAATTGACAGCTAAATTTCAGCCCCAATCCTAGGGCAGCCGAAATTTGGCTGTCAATTGACAGCTAAATTTCAGCCCCAATCCTAGGGCAGCCGAAATTCGGCTGTCCATATTTATTACTGCTATTATTTCAATCAATTATAATCGGTCCATTAACAATTATAATTGATTAACATTATTCTATATGTATTTGTATCCAAATCCTTATTTAAATACGTTTAATGCCATAACTTAATTAATCACATTATTTGGCAAATTTAATCATTACATAAACGTAATCTTGCTGACAGTATTTGATATCATAATCATAATGCACGCATGTCCAACCTAATTATTGTAATTAGACGTCTCTAAATCCAACATGTAAATATATCATGTCTTTTTTGTTGAAAGGAATTTTTTTTTGTTAGTTGAAAATGAAATGTAATGCGCTCGAGCATATGTATTGAAGAATTTTTTTTATTTACAGCAGTAAATATAAAATAAATTTTTACACATAGTAGTGTAAAATTTATAAAAGAGACATAGCAATTTTTTTTTGTTCTTGGTGAATCCCTCTATGTGAGGATGAAGTTTGTGTCAAGTAGTTTATTAATGAATATAAAGTTTTTATATGTGTGAAAAAAATCCGAGCTTCTGCAGCAATCTATTTTAAGCTTCCCTATGTTAAAGATCCTGTGGCAAAACAGAGTATTACTCTCTGTTCAGTGATTTTGTTTTGGAATTTAGCAGAAAATTCCCAACGTCATGCAGAACAGATTAAAGTATCTTTCGCTTAAGCGATAAATTTCTTAGGGGAGAGCAGAGTTGGTTTCTAAAATAAACCTTACCTGTAACCTCCAACTACTAAATATAGATTTCTAAATCTAGGATGCCTTTGCAGGTTTCTTTTGGGAAAAGCCGTTCATGAATGCAAATCCATCTTTGCATGTTTCCTTGGGAAAAGCTGTCCATGCATGCAAATCCATATTATGTTAACCTGTCATTAAATTTTACTATGAAATAAAATCCATCTGTCATTGTCATCCATCATATCAAACGGATTAAAATATCTTTTCACTGTGGACCACATACGCAATAAATTTCTTGAGGGAGTGTAGAGTTGTAAAACTGTTAGGGGATTGTAGAGTGGCATATCAGAGATGGCTGCAAGTCTTCCTGCAAAGCCCGTAAAAGTGATGAGATTAATGGAATGTCCACGGGATGTGTTGGAACGAGTGATGTATTTTCTCCCTGTGCCCGACATGTTCAGGCTCACAACGGTCTGCAAAGAATGGAATGAAATCATCACAACCCGGGCCTTTCGAGAAAACAAGCAGCTCAGGTTTAATAAGTTGCAGTTATTAGCGGTCTGTAATTCCGACTCGAGCAACAATAACCGTGAATTCAAAGCTTACGATGTGGACACTCAGAAATGGCATTCATTCGATCTTTCTTTCATGGGCAGTGACAGACCATTCCGGGTTGTCGATTTTGCAGGCTGCCTCGCCTGGGTGATGCACGAGAGGCGAATGGAAAGGGTGGTTCTCTATGTGTGTGTTGAAATTATAATTTCAACTACCGTGCAACGCATTTATTCCAGCAAAAAACCAACGTTTTATCGCACCGCCTTTTCATGCACAGTGGTATACCATGCAACCCATTTATTCCAGCAAAATATTCCAGCAAAACAACCAACGTTTTATCGCACCGCCTTTTCATGCACAGTGGTATTCTCCAGAAGGGCACAGATACAGTTCGCCAGTTAACAAGTGTCCACAACAAATTTGCAAAACTGCTTTTTTCTCGGAACGTAAAGTTCGTTTGGATTGATCGTGCGATAGCCGATTGAAAGCTTGGTTGTCCACCGTCCGATTGAAACTAAAGTTGCTGTATAGGTCTTCGCCATTGTCCAACTAAAGTTGCTGTATAGGTCTCCGCCATTGATCCATGAACCTTGCGTGAAGTGCAACTCTAGTTGACCGTAAGTTTTTGTCAGCAAAGAAATTAATAGAATTTAATGTGAATGGTAATCGTTGGTAAAGCTTTTTTATTTTTAATAGTTTTATATTTTCACAGGCGTAGTTTGTTGTTTTTACTGCATAAGTAAAACGTAGGTAATTTTTTTTTTGTTGTTCATTCGCAAATGTAATGTAATACAAGAAAAAAAAAGGTGTGAAACAAGAATACACACAACGGTGTGAATCGTGAATGAATGTAAGAGTTGCTCATTGGTGTGAAACAAGAATACACACAACAGTGTGAATCGTGAATGAATGTAAGAGTTGCTCATTGAAATGCAAACAGTATGAATGAAAATGTAAGTTTTTGTTGTTGTTAAGAGATGGAAATGATATATGCAGGGCGTGAGTAAAGAAAAGGTTTTTTTTACACAGCGGTGAATGTAATTTTCTGTAGTTGAAGATTGTTTTTACAACAGTGAATGTAAAGAAATTTCACACATAGCAGTGTAAAATTTTCCAGGAAGAAACAAAGTAATTTTTGTATGGAACTAGAAGTTCTTGGTGAATCCCTCTTTTGAGAGGAAGATCTTTTGTAATTGTTGATTTTATTATTGAATACAAAGGTTTTATGGTGCATCTGAAACTCTATTCTTCAGCAATCAATCTTAGCGTCCCTATGTTAAGATCATGTGGAGAAAACAGAGCATTGTTCTCTGTTCTTTTGTGTTTGAAATTAAGAGAAATTTCCAACAAGGTATCAGAGCTTGTCCATGCTCTTTGAAGGTGTCAAAGAAGCTGAAGGAAGGATTTTTGTTGCAGCAGCTTCTCCAGCAGTGTGAAGACTCAGTCAAAAAGGAATCAAAGGTATTTCTCAAGTTTTTTTTTTGTATTGTTGTTGAAGACACTTAGTTATTTTTAAATACACAGTCAAGTATTTTGAAGCATAGTTAAGAGCGCAAGAATTTCTGGCATCAACACTAGCACTAGCATGGGTATTTGTAATACCCAGCTTCCACTATTTAATGGGAAAAACTATGACTATTGGGCAATAACCATGAGAGCCCTGTTTGCCTCACAAGATTTATGGGAATTTGTTGAGGAT
The DNA here is from genome assembly GCA_000404065.3 of Pinus taeda. Classification (NCBI taxonomy): domain Eukaryota; kingdom Viridiplantae; phylum Streptophyta; class Pinopsida; order Pinales; family Pinaceae; genus Pinus; species Pinus taeda. The sequence continues at coordinate 72,618 of APFE031292814.1, forward strand.
GGTTTTGAAGAACCAACAGATGAAAATGAGTTTAATAATTTAACTTAGGCAAAGAAAGAATTGCTAAAGAGCTATAAGAAGAAGGATTCTAAAGCCCTCCTCTTCTTATATCAAGCACTGCATGAGAGTGTGTTTCCAAGGATAGCAGCAGCCAAGACATCCAAAGAAGCATGGCAAAGTCTCAAGATAGCCTATCAAGGCATGGAGAAAGTGAAGACAACAAAACTATAGTTGTTGAGGAGAGATTTTGAGAATCTATACATGAAGGAGTCAGATAATATTGACTCATTCTTCACACAAGTGATTGCCCTGGTCACACAGATAAGGTCTCATGGCCAGATTCTTGAAGAAAGGAGGATTGTGGAGAAACTATTGAGGGTCCTACCCTCAAAGTTCGATGTGATTGTCACCACCATAGAAGAGACAAAGGATCTCACAAATATTTCAGTTGATGAACTACATGCATCACTGATAACACATGAGAAGAGATTGAGTAGAAATGAAAAACCATCTCTAGAGCATGCCTTTAAGACCCAGATGTCTTTTGGAAGAGGAAGAGGTCAAGGCAAAGGAAATAAGAAAGGAAGAGACATAAGCCAAAACAGAGGTGGAAGAAACAGTCCAGAAAACACTCAAGGAAGAGGCAACAATCCAAACCAGAACCAAGGCCAAGGAAGCAACCAACAAAGTGGACAACATCATGCTCAAGGACAAAGGTATGAAAAATCCAATGTCCAATGTTATTATTGTAAAAAATATGGGCATTATGCAAATGAATGGAGGAAGAAGCAGCATGATATGAGTAAGAGAACTAGTGCAAATATCACTAGAGAAAATATCAGCGAAGATAATTTGTTGTTATCCTATAATATAGCTGAAACAAAGAATGATGATGTATGGTTTTTAGACTCTGGTTGCAGTAACCATATGACATGAAACATAGCCATTTTTCTAAGTTAGATCAGAGTGTGAAGTCACAAGTCACACTTGGGACTGATAGTAAAGTATCTGTTATGGGAAAATGAGAGGTAAATGTCTTAACAAAGAAGGTGAAAAGAAAACCGTAACAGATGTCTATTATGTTTCTGGAATGAAATGTAACCTCTTAAGTATTGGACAACTTGTTCAAAAGGGGTACAATGTTTTATTTGAGAATGATGTATGCACCATCATGGATAGAAAACCCAGCAAACGATGTATTGCTGAAGTGAAAATGACAAGGAATAGGATGTTCCCTCTCAGGATAAAAGTAGATTTAAAAGATGGAGTTGAAATTGCAGCGGTTACTCAAGAGGCTTACCAAAGCGAACCAAAAGATGAAAATTGGTTGTGGCACTTGAGATTTGGACATCTTAACTTTGAGGGTCTTAACTTGTTGAGTAGAAAAGGAATGGTAAGAGGATTACCATTGATAGAGAAACCAGACAACCTTTGTGAAGGTTGTATCTTGGGGAAACAACACAGAGAAAGTTTTCCATTTGGGAAAAGCATAAGGGAAAAAGCACCCTTAGAGATTGTCCACTCAGACTTATATGGATCGACGCAAACTCCATCACTTGCAGGAAACCTCTATATTCTAACATTTATTGATGATTTTACTAGAAAAACTTGGGTTTATTTCCTGAAGAACAAAAGTGAAGCGTTTGAAAAATTTCGAAATTTCAAAGCACTTGTGGAAAACCAAAGCGGGTTGCATATCAAAGTTCTAAGAACTGATAGAGGAGGTGAGTATATCTCCAAAAAATTTCTATGTTTTTGTAGAGAAAATGGAATTCATAAATAGTTTACCACTAGGTACACTCCGCAACAAAATGGAGTAGCTGAAAGGAAGAATATGAAAATCATGGATATGGCGAGGAGTATGTTAAAGGCAAAACATTTGCCAAATGATTATTGGGCTAAAGCTATACACTATGCAGCGTACATTCTAAATAGATGCCTTACAAAAGTAGTCATGAACAGAGTGCTGGAAGAAGCATGGAGTGGGAGAAAGCAAGGAGTCACCCACATGAAAGTTTTTGGATGTGTGGCTTATGCACACGTTCCAGATCAGCTAAGGAAGAAGTTGGACAACAAAGGGGAGAAATGTATTTTCATTAGATACAGTGAGGAATCCAAAGATTACACGTTGCATAACCCATCCACCAAGAAGGTTTTTGTGAGTAGAGATGTTCAGTTCATTAAGGAGGAAGCTTGGGATGGAAGCATAGAGAAAACAGTGAATGTTAAAAGCTCTTTGTCACATGATGAAGATGATGAGGAAATGACTGAAATACATCTCCAAACAGCAGCGCCAACATAAGAGCAGCAAGGGACACCCTTGAGGAGAAATGAAAGTGCTTCTCCAAGCACACCACAAGGAGGAAATTCAATTGCGTCTTCAAGCACTTGTACACCAAATGAAAGAGGTAAGAAGTTCAGAAATTTAAGTGACATTTATGATGAAGGTATGAATTCTTTGTTTGCTTTATATTGTCATGTTGATGACCCTGTTCATTTCAAAGATGCAATTAAGGATGAGAAATGGATAGAAGCTATGGATGAGGAGATCAATGCCATAGAAAGACACAAGACATGGGATTTAGTTGAACTACCAAAAGGAAAAGAATTCATTGGAGTTAAATGGGTTTACAAGACGAAGAGTAATGCTGAAGGCAAAATAGAAAGACACAAGGCAAGGCTTGTTGTCAAAGGATATAAGCAGCAGTATGGGAGAGACTATGATGAAACTTTCGCACTGATTGCTAGAATGGAAACCATGAGAGCAGTGCTGTCCATAGCAGCACAAAACAAGTGGAAAGTTTACCAAATGGACGTGAAGTCAACATTTCTAAATGGAGTGTTAATGGAAGAGGTTTACATTGAACAACCTCTAGGCTATGAAAAGAAAGGCCAAGAGCACAAAGTGTGCAGATTGAAGAAAGCTCGTTATGGGCTGAAGCAAGCACCAAGAGCATGGTACAGTAGGATAGATTCCTATCTACTGGAAAATGGATTTGAAAAGTGTGAGGGAGAACCCACCCTCTACATCAAAGAAAAATATGGTAAAATACTAATTGTTGTGTTATATGTTTATGATGTTATTTTCACAGGTAATGATGATTATCTTATTGAAGATTTCAAAGCAGTCATGAAAGAGGAATTTGAGATGACTGACATGGGTTTGCTGAGATACTTCTTAGGAATAGAAGTAGATCAAAATGAAAATGGGATTTTTATCTCACAAGAGAAATATGCAAATGAAGTTTTGGAAATATTTAATATGCAGGACAACAAGGCAGCAGTCACTCCCACAATGATGGGATTAAAACTCAGCAAAGAGGATAGCAGCAAGGATTTTGATCCTAGTTTGTACAAGAGCATAGTTGGCAGCCTCATGTATTTAACTACAACTAGGCCAGATATAATGCATGTTGTTAGTTTAATTTCCAGATTCATGGAGAGGCCAAAAGAAGCACATTGGCAAGCAACAAAAAGAATTCTGAGGTATGTTAAAGGTACTAAATGATTTGGCATTTTATATACTACTTTAGAATGTTCAGATTTAATTGGATACACTAATAGTGATTGGGCTGGAAGTGTAGATGATCAGAAAAGCACATCTGGTTATGTTTTTCACATGGGTTCAGGAGCTATTTCATGGGCTTCTAAGAAATAGCCTATTGTAGCGTTGTCTACAGCAGAGGCTGAATATGTGGCAGCTACAACAACAACATGTCAAGCAGTTTGGATGAGAAGGATGTTAAGGAGTTTAGGCCAAGAGCAGGCAAAAGGAACAATGATTTTTTGTGACAATAGCTCAGCTATTGCATTATCCAAGAATTTTGGTGTTTCATAAGAGAAGGAAACACATTGACACAAGGTTTCACTACATCAGGGAATTGGTGAACAATGGAGAAATTGTCTTAAAACATTGCAGGACTCAGAAGCAGGTTGCAGACATTCTGACCAAGCCATTTGAACATAAAAGTTTTGAATTTTTGAGGAAATGTCTGGGTATGACTGATAACCCAGCAGTTGAAATTAAAGGGGAGTGTTGAAATATAATTTCAACTGCAGCTCCATTAAACAGCGACTGTAAAACCATTTTAGGAAAACCGCCAGGCTTATCGCACCGCTTTTCATGATCAAGTGGTATTCTCTCAAACACCCCCGATACTATACACCTTTCGACGCATGTCCACAGTAATTTTTCCAAAACCACTCTTCATCGGGATGTAACGTTCGTTTGGATTGGGCAAGCGATAGCCGTTTGATCAAAAGGAAGGCTGTCCACTGTTGATTACATCCAAAGCTGCGTTCATGCTTGCAACATGACATTGCGTGAAGTGAAGTAAAAGTTTTTTTTGTTTGACCTCCGTAGCAACCATATAACATAGTTAATTATAAAAGGAATGTATCACCATGCTAAAAATTCAATGAATTTACCGTGGTCAGTAAATGTAGGTAGAATTTAATTTAATTATTTTCTAATTCTCACGGGTGTTTGTCTTAGTGCATAGGTAAAACAAAAGTCAATGTATTGTTATATTTTTTTTTAGTTTGTTGTTGTTCTGGAGTTTTTTTTGTAATACGCAGCAGAGCGTATGAACAAAAGTTTGTGGAGAATATGTGTAATGAAAGGAGGCGCAACATCGTGAGTATTTTTGAGAGAGGGAGCACGCAAAATCGTGGAATTCTTCCTTGTTCGTTGAGCAATGAAAGAAAATTCGCTGTAGCGAATATAATGTAATGTTTTTTTTTTTGTTGGTTGAAAAATGTAATGCGAAGAACACAACAAAGCATATGTAAAGAATTTTCTTTTAAAACAGTAAATGTAATTGTTATTTTTACACACAGCAGTGTAAAAATTTGGAGCTGAAATAGAGTAATTTTTTTTTTTTTGTGGAATTGGAAGTTCTTGGTGAATCCCTATGTTAAGAGGAAGAAGTTTGTATCAGGCAGTTTATTAATGAATATAAAGTTCTTATGTGTGTGAAAAATAGAGTATCATTCTCTGTTCATTATTTTGTTTTGGAATTTACCAGAAAATTCCCAACATTATAAAGTGCCTTAGAGAAGCGTTGCCACAAAGAATGTTGTAGAATACTCGTATAGTAAGTGATGATGTTGTTTGGTGTTATCATGGATGCTTGATCTTTTAGCTCGCATTGCGACATTTTGTAACTCGTATCATTAGAGATAATGTGGCTTGTAACTTTGAAGTGATAACAATCTATACTTCGGGAATTTTATATTGTTCTTGTCATGCATAAGAGATGAATAGTTAGCTACCTCAAAGGTATATACCAAACTGTCTCATATATAACGAGATTCTTCCTTTTGTTTGAGCAATGAAACTTGGATCTCTCATAGTCTTTGGATACGATACGAATTTTTGTTTTTCAGCTCACAACATAGATTTATTTTCTAGGTCTCGGCCTAGAATTCTTCAAGACTTGGTGTACAAATCTCTTATTTACCAGAGTCTTGGATTTTCTAGATTAAACACAGACCTATGTACACTACACATCACAGTCTCAGTCTTCTTGATTAGATGCAAACATCTTGTTTTTTGTGGATAACTCGGATAAGGATTGGATTTTTCTTTGAAACAAAAGTTGAATCGATTCTTATAATTCTCCTCATAAATTATTCACAAGAATTACCATAGGTTCAGATCCTTTGAATAGGGTTACCACAAAGTCTTTTTGGATACTTCGCACATCAATGTTTCCAAAGATCTGTCCTTTTCATATTATAGCGAGTGCATATATCCTTTCTAGAACTTGGTCTTGAACTATATTACAGATAGCCATTCAATCCGAGTGAGAGTTACAGACCTTTGTATAGAGTAATGACGTTTAGACTTCTCATAGTACTTTGCTTTAGGATGCCACAGAGATAGTAACAAGTCACCACAAAGATTCAGATTGCTTGGATGGAATAGTAATTACAGATTTTGGATCATAAGCACACTGTACAATCTTCACATATCTTTGCTTCTAATCTTCAAAAATATTGGACTTTGTTATCTTGGTCTTGGTCTATATCCTTTTAGGTTTTGGTATATAGGTTTTGGTCTCTTGTAGTAGCCAGTATATAAGTTTTGGTCTCTTGTAGTCGTCTTAATTTCAGACTTTTCACTGTAGGCTTTTCTTGAGTTCAAAGTTCAAAGAATTTGGATCATAATATAAATTTTGTATAGGATGAACTTTACCTTCTTTTAATTTTTCTTTTGGAGAGATGACTATTGCAATATTTCTTCACGTAAGTCAACTAGAAGTGATCTTCAAACTTCCCTTTCTTCACCTTAGCTTTGATGCCATGTTGAGAAACCAATAGGCTAGTGAATTAGGGTTAATTTCTCTTACTTGATAATTGCTTGTGAATATTTGTTGGCTTATTATTTCTTTTTTTATGTTCTCTTCATCAAAAAATTACCAAAATATATAGAACATGAATATCACAATAGACATAGAACACAAAGATGTAGGCTTCAAGCCAGGGAAAAAACCCACAAGGAAGATGTTGGAAAATCGAGAGGCTTATGATTTAGTGTGATTTTCCTTTCTTTGATAACTGTTTGTGAATGTTGTTGGCTTTCTTTTAATTTTTATTAAGTTCTTTTCATCAAACAATTATCAAAACATAAACATGAAGATCACAAAAAGCAAAAGAACACAAGATATAGGCTCCAAGCTAGGGAAAAACCCCTCCAAGGGGAAAACCCATAAAAATTATCCTTATAGAATCAGATCAAAGTGAGATATCCAAGACCTATGACCACAGAAGATTCAATCCTCTAGATGCCAAGTCAAATCCTCCTTCTACATAGTAAGTCCGTAGACAATGAGAGACCAACAACAAATCTTCAACAAGATATGTGATATGCCAAAACTTACACAAATCATACTTCAAGAGAAATTCTTCTTCAATCTCAGACTTCGACCCTCCTTCTTTTGCGAAATTTCAAAACCAAGCAAGTGAATTGTGTGTATCCAAATGAGCTCAAATCCTCCTCTATTTATACTATCCATAGGGGTGTGAATAGACATGTCCTTTAGGGTTGGGCCAATTTGAGTCTTTGACCCAAATTACATAATTGAAAATTCTTTTTCCTTTTTCTTTACAATAGGTCCAAATAGGACTTTGACTCTTTGACTTAAGAAAACCTAGAAGCATGAAGAACATGCTTATCTAATAAAATAATAATATATTTTTTTATTATAAAATATACAATGATATTGGTACAAAGACCATTATAAAGACCAAACATAGTTACATTTTCTAACACTCCCTCTTAACGAGGGAGGTATTCATAATTCCACATTTGGTACAAGGATAATTCTCAAGTTGAAAATTTCTCATTAGAAGAGTCAGATTGGTAAGCCATATTTAAGCATCAACTTCATAACAACCATTGTCAAATAACAACATAACAAGCTCCAACCCTCCACAAGATTAGATCACAAAGCTAGGAGGCATACACATGGATACCTCCATAGCCTCTCAAGGCACATACCCCAACCAAATGTTCACTAGGTATGCCCTTCCAGGACTATTCTTATCTTGGATTCCCAATCCTCAAAGAATATCAGTCATATTTGACCACTTTTATCTTGGATACCCTATCCAGTCCTCAAAGAGTGTCGGTCGACGATACTACTTCCTATCTTGGATTCCCAATCCTCAAGGAGTACTAGTCCCAAATGCTTATCCAATCCTCCAATCTCTATTCTCCCTATCATGGCCTTCACTAGATGTACGACTGCTAGTCCTGGCCCAATGCATGACACATGATCAAAGAGATTACAATGTCAATCATTATTCCCTCTCAATCATAGAGAAGATCCTCATTCCCTCTTGATTATGGAATATATTCTTACTCCTCCTCAAACATAAAGGATATTTATTACTCTCTCTCAACGAGGGAGATATCATCACAATCCTTAGCTGGTCTCATACTTCATCAATGTATCAATTACTTTTTCTTTCGTGGAGATCTTTGTGATAGAAACAACGATTTCTACTTCGCAATACCTCATATCAAAGCTTCATCCTTCTTTCACATTTCATCCTCGTGACATGATTTCTCAGCTCTTAGAGGCATCATGTCATATCAATATTCAAGATTCCTGGATTTTGTTAGTTATTAAATGGTTTAGCTATCATCTTCGAGGAGCCAAGCTTTCTCACAACTGATTCATAACAAATTTCCACCTCATATTCTTCAAAGTGTCACATCAATTTTTCAATATCGATTCTGTCCTTATGTTTGTCTGAGCCATCAAAAGTGTTATCCACACAATTCACATGTAGCTATAGGTACAACATCTTTAAGCAAATTTTCCTTCCAGCCTCTTCACACGCTCAAGCAGATTATCAATATCAGAGTTGCCAAATTATAATATCCTCTAGAGTATCATGTCAAATTCTGCTACTTTCTCCCTCTGAATTCAACCTTTACATGTTCTATCTTCACATTACAATGAGGTTCTGCTTCATCTTTCCATTATCAATGTGTTCCAGGAATATGCTTATTGGCTGGAAACTTCAATATTGTGAGGGTTCTTGCAACTCCCTCTTTCCATCACGCTCACCATGATCAAAAAGTTATCATCAAGCACGAATCTTGCATTACTTTGTTCTTCCACCCTTCTCATCTTGCTTCCACCATTTTGATAGCCTTCATTATGTGCCTAAAATCATGAACATTTTGATAGCCTTCATTATGTGCCTAAAATCATGAACAAGTACAACAAAGCAAAATATACAAAAGCAAAAGCATGATGTCAATTCTATCAATATAGGGTTTCTATAATTTTAAAAGGTATTTCTAGGGTTCTGGTTACAAACCCTAGATACTCCTTGACCTAACCCTTATTGGGGTTTTTATTTTTAGTGGAAAACACCAAGTCTTAGGGTTTTGACTTCAAGCCCTCAGTTTTATCTTAATCCAACTTTTTCTAGGGTTTTATACCCTAAAATCTTTCTCTTAAAACTCTTTTCTGTGAACACTCAACCTGCAAACCCTAGATACCATTTCCCAAGAGCTAGGGATTTCTTAGAGGGAATAATTAGGGTTAGGGTTTTTCGCTCCTAGGGTTAATTCAATCTAGGGTTCATAAACCCTTAATACCAATACTCTCCAAGACAAGTTTGCAAGGCTTACAAACCCTAGATTCTCAAGATTTTCAAAACATGTAAAGGAACAACCACAAAACCCTAGAAAATATTGACCTATAAAATGCACATAAGAATTATACCTTTGCGACCTTACAATACCTTCTTCTTTGGTCTTGATCAACTTCATTCAAAAGAGACAATATCACTGTTTTCGAAAACTTTAGGTTAATTTCTTTGCTCCAAAAAGTTCTTTTATGTATATGATTATAGGATTGTTCTTGATAGAGGTGCTTCAAAATACCTCAGATATTGTTCTTCTAAAGATGGTGACATCCAAAGTATAGAGTTGATATTTCATGGTCGATAATGTTACACTACTTAGTGATGATGCTAAAGATATGTGATGTCAAAATATGGCTACGAGCCACCATGTTGTATCAAATCACAAGGGCAAGTCATGATGCAATGAAACTTCATGTTGAGCGAGTCATAGCAATAACAAGCTATTGTATCAGTGAGTCACATCTCAACTGCAATATAGAATTGCGATCCAACGTTGCCGTAAGGAATAGCGATGCCATTGAGAAATGTGTGTATATGGGACGATGATACAGTGCGTGCCACTTCAAAATACGATCTATAGATATTAACACAAGCTTGAGAGTCACTACAATGTGAGTCACGTCACTTGTAAATTATTGTCGATGCCACATAGTGTGATTGCATGCCATTGTAATTTGGCTGTAAGCCTCAGGGGTTATTTGTGTGCCTTAAGCATTCTCAAGAATATAACGAGCCATAGCAAACCACAGGAAGGAATAAGATATTATACAAGCCACTGAGATTTGATGTCACAAGGGTTTGAGCGATGCCACCATACGAACCCATAATGCGAATTTTCTGCCATATAGATTAATTATGCCATCAAATCGCAAGAATGGTCCTTTTTAGGAGTGTGTGAGATCCAAATGCAAGATCCCATATATATAGATGCAAGGTCCACAAAATACGATGCACTGTTTGTTATCATAGTGAACATCCACAAGCTTCAGGTAAGAGCAGAGAGCTATGAGTTTCAACGAAAACCCAGAAGCCACAAAAATTTGTCCAAGCAAAGAACTTCAACGATTGTTTTAGCCTTTAATTCGAAAAGCCAACCGTTAAGCTTCCTTATGCAAAACTTAGCTCTAATACCACGTTGGAAAATCCAGAGGCTTGTGATTTTCTTTTCTTTGATAATGGTTTGTGGATTTTGTTGGCTTTCTTCTAATCTTTATTGAGTTTTTTTCATCAAACAATTATCAAAACATAAACATGAAGATCATAGAAAACAAAAGAATACAAGATATAAAAATCCCTCCAAGGGGAAAATCCAGAAAATTTCTCTTCTCATAGAATAAAATCAAAGTGAGATATCCAAGACCTATAAACACATAAAATTCCAATCCTCTAGATGCCATGTCAAGTCCTCCTTCTGCACAGTACGTCCATCAACAATAAAATACCAACAAGAGATGTGATTTGGCATAAATTCCACAAATTAGACTTCAAGGGAAATTCTTCTTCAATCTCTGACTTCAGCCCTCTTTTTTCAAGGAAATTTTAGAACGAAGCAAGTGAATCGTGGGTATGCAAATGAGCTCAAATAGTCCTCTATTTATACTTTTGAGAGGGGTGCGAATAGACATGTTTGTTGGGGTTGGGAAAACTTGGCATATAGAGGGGTTTTAGACCCAAATTACATATTATTTCCCCTCCTCCACCCCTTTTTCTTTATAATAGGTCCAAATAGGAATTTGACTCTTTGACACAAGAAAACCTAGAAGAATGAAGAACATGCTTATCTAATAAAATAATAATAATAATAAATCTTTTTTCTTTCTTATCAAATATACAATGATATGGGTACAAAGACCATATGAAGAACAAACATAGTTATATTTTCTATTAGGGGAAAACCCAAGAAATCCTCTTCTTATAGAATCAGATCAAAGCGAGATATACAAGACCTAAGACCAATACAGGACTCCAAGCTTCAAGATTCCAAGTCAAGTCCTCCTCTAAGATATTCTTCCAGCAATAAGTCCATCATCAAGTACACATGCGAGCTTTAAACAAATTAGATTTCAACCTCCCCTTTCTCTCTTAGACTTCACTCTTCTTTCTCACTCTACTATAGAAGAATAGAACACTAGATGCTAAGAATTCATGTCTCCAAATGAGCTCAACTCATCCTTTATTTATACTTGTCCATAAGGGGTCGAATGGGTGTTTCTCCCTTGGTAGGGCTGACTTGACTGACACGGTGGACTTGATTTCTTAAGGTGAATTGACCCAAATTACTTTTTTGAAAATTCTTTATGAATAAGCTTTTAAATTTGACCAATACAAATACTAATGAGCATGAAGAACATGTATGAATAAAATAATAATTTGACTTGAGAATGAAACCTATGCTTGAAAAATAAATAAATCTTAGTATGAAAAGGAGCATGTTAGTAAAAATAATCAATTTATGAGTTATGAATTTTTTTCATTATGAAGGCTGACACTAGTTAAATTTTTCCACAATATCAACATATCAACGAATCTGTAGGTCACTGCCCTATAGACATATCCACAAATGCGATGGATGGTGCCATACTGCCATATTGACATTTGACCACACCGGTGTATCAAAACTTTTGTGCCCCAATTGGCCATACTAGCCATATCAGATATTGGAGCTTGGTAGAATTGAACAATTCAGGGTATATAAATTGTTGATAAGGTGAGACCTGGTATAAAATATCAGTATGGGGACGTGGACTAGTGTAGAGGCGGCGTGGACAAGAGCCACCATGTGTTAGCCATTTAGGCATGTATGAATCATGATGTGACCCTTAAAGAGGCAAAGCTTCTAAAAGACATAACTTTGTGTGTGCAACTCATAATGAGACAAAAATTATATCCCAAGAAAGCTTTCGACAAGAAAAAGATTATGATACTATCAAAATAGTGATTTAAAGTAATTGAAAAAAAAATACATTTTATATAATTCTATTTTCATGATATACCTTAAAAGTCAAATCTAATTACACCCGGCAACCTTATATCATATTAACTAATTAGATATATTACAAAACATAAAAAACAATCTAATATGATATATTAGAAAACATAAAACAATCTATCTATACACATATTGCAGGTGTGTTCACATAATTCCAAAGTAGAGTAATATATGAGTTACAGGTATATTCACATAAATCCACAATAAAATAATATATGAGTTATATTTCTAAGATAATATTGCTAAGATACGTAAGGATTAAAAGTTAATGATGTGATGAAGGTACATACGTGTCGTTTAAGTTTCCCCACATAAAAGTTTCTTAGTTTCAGGTAAGCTTTTGATAGTTTTTTAATGTTTTAGTTAGGTAAAGAAACGTGTACAACACTTTCCGTTAATGGGGAGTTTGTTATTTATAGCTATTTTTAAATAAACCGTGTCTTATAATATTTCTTTTTCATGTGAGTGAGGGATGACTTATTTCTCGAGTTTAATGTGAGTTATTTATGTGATTGTATGGTATTGATGTTGTTGTTTTTTTTTTTTTTTTTTTTCAATTTGCTCTTTTGTTTGTTGTATTTGAGTTAACTTGAGTACATATTTAATAAGTTAACATTTTGTGGAGTAATTTTGTTTTGAATCGATCTTTTCCAATGTTCTATATCATCATGGTATGGTTTTATATTATCATGATTTTTTTTCGAGTTATAATCGTAATTTTGATGTATTTTTATATGATGATTAAGATTATTGTTGTGATTGTCATGGTTAGGAGTTTGTAATGTATTTGTTTCATATTAAATGCAATTTGTGTGCAAATGATTTGGCAATGTCGTATATTTTGGGTGTAGTTATGAAGTATGTTAAAGAAGTTTAAAGCCTTGTTTTTATTAAAAATACAATATCTATTAAGAACATAACACATGTCATGTTTTTTCGAAGAACATTCACAAATGACACTAAATATAATGAATCATTCTTCCTTTCATTTAAGAGATCATGAAGAGTTAAATATTGTAGAAATACTACTAATAGATGAAAAAGATAAAGATGGCAATGTATAAGGGCTATTAATATGCATCACATAGTAAAGCAACTAATGTTATATGGGTTGGGATATATAATGTTTGGTTTTAATGCACTTAAAATTTGGTGGGATGTATATAGTTTATATAACATTTATTGCTTTGCTACAAAGTGCATATTGTTTGTTATGACGGACCTATAAAACTGGGAATCCCCAACTCAATAAGGAAAAATGCTCATGGAAACCTTGGGAAGTGGAATAGAATTGATGGTATAAGAAGTAACCTTATTAACTTTACCATGGATGTAGGTAGATAAGGGTGACTGTGACCCTTCCAAATGGCCTACCTTTAGTAGTCTACTGAATAGAGAGGATCAACTCTTCAACTTAAGCACTCCTTGGGAAGAAAGAGGTGTAACCATACTAGATAAGGAGTGATCTCAATTCAAGAGTTCACACAAGGATCATACCATCAAGTGGTATTACTTATCAAAAAATAGACGAAACTTTAAAATATGAGATTAGGTGGAAGAAGTATATAAGTGGTGAAACAAATAATTACAACAATATATGGGTTCTTGAATTCTCTAACTTATACTCAAATGATCAACAAGGGTATTATAAGTTTCTAAAGTGTTGTGCATTATTTATGTAATCCCCAAGACTTTAAATGTTGTTGAAATAACTCTAAATTAATAATATGAATAATGGAATATCTATATCTATATACCTATATCTATATATATATATATATATATATAATATATGAACACAAGCTTAACCTAGAAGAGGTTCAAGTATTTTATAGCATGAGTCATCTAAGCATACAATGCCCTTGATTCTTCAAGCTAATGCTTCAAAATCCCTTTAGTGATCATAGGTGTAGAGATAGGCATGCAATCCTCCATCCTAAACCTCCTCAAGATCTCAACTACATACTTGCGTTGCCCAAGGAAAATCTCTCCTCACTACTACAACACCTTCAATCCCAAAAATTAGTGCATCAAGCTGTTGTCCTTCATGTTGAATTTCAAAGCAAGATCCTCCTTACACATCTCTTTGAGCTTCTTTGATCTCGTCAATAAGACATAGTCCATATGTTATACCAAGATGAGCAATTCATCCTCAACAAGTACATAGTACATGTTGGGATTTTCCTCAATCTTGGTGAAGCTAAATATCCATTGATCCTAGCATACCATGCACACAAAGCCCGATTAAGCCCATAAAGGGCCTTCTTCAACCTGCATACATAGGAATCTCTCCCATATACCTCAAATCTCTAACGCTGCTCAATATGCACCTCCTCCTTAATCACCTCGTTGAGGAAATCAACTTTCACATCCATATAATGTATCCACCACCTCATCTTTGAAACAATGGAAATAACTGCTCTAATGGATGCATATTTGGTGATAGGTGTGAATATCTCCTCGTAATCCACTCCATTGTTCTGACAGAACCCTCTCACCATGAACCTTGATTTATAATTATTGATACTGCCATCTGCTACATATTTGATCTTATATATCCATCGAGAAGTGAACACAAAATTTCCCTTTGGTATCAAAACCATATCCCATACATCATTTCTCATGATGGAGCTACACTCCTCTACCATGGCATCTCTCTAGGCTTGCTCATCTATAGCCTCCTCAAAAGTGGATGGCTAAGATTCATTGATGATGCTCATTAGTGCCAAATAACTGGAAAATCTCGTCATTGGTCTACTTTTACTGAAGGTGTTGCTCAGAGCCTCCACATGCTCTTTCGCATCTCTCAAGGTCTGCTCAACCCATCTTGACCTTCTCGTGGTAGAGCTTGAAGGAATATCTAACTCCTCCAAATCTGTTGCCTATGTCCCTATTGGTGTTCTTGGTCCCTACTTGGCATTAGGAACCTCTCACTCTTGCTCCTCCACAACTACTTTCTCCCTCTCACGAGATCTCTTAAGGGTACTACCCTCATCAAACCTAACATACCAACTCAAGATCACCTTTATCTATCTTGGAATGTAGACTTGGCAGGCCTTTGAGACCTTGTTGTAGCCAACAAACAGGCCCCTCTCAGATAAGCGATCCAACTTAGTCCTCTTCTTTGTAGGAAGATGGACATAAAATGGGCTACCAAATATGCGCAAATGACTCACATCTGATTTCACTCCTATAAACATCTCCTCAAGAGTCACGTCTTTCAACACCTTGTGAGGACTCCTATTTTGCACATACGTAATTGTATTGCAGGCCTCCACCACAAAACATAGGAAACTTTTGAACATAGATCATTTCCCTCATTTCTTCTATGATAGTCCTATTTTTCCTCTCGGTAAACCCATTATGTTGAGCGTTGTAAGGTGTTGTGAGCTCCTTCTTAATTCCTGCCTACCTGCAAAAATCCTGGAACTTGTTGGAGGTAAACTCGCCTTGTTTTTTCGATCTCAACACATTGATATTCTTCCTTGTCTAGTTCTCCACAAGAACTTTGAACTCCTAAAAGTGATCAAAGACCTCATCCTTGGTCCTTAGGAAGTAGATCCAAGTCTTCATGGAATAATAATATATACACGTTGCAAACTATAAGGACCCTGTGATCAACGTGATAAACATAGGACCACACATATCAAAATTCAGCAAGTTTAGCACTCCCTTAGAGTTGGTCTCACTATGAGGATACACAACCTTGGCCTGCTTGCCAAGTGCACACCCTTTACACACTCCATCCTACTCCACTAAGATCTTTGGAAAACCAATCAGAATCCTATGCACCATAGGAATATCTCTGTAGTGTAGGTTTCTCATCTTCCTATGCCAAATCTCGCTCTAGCTGTCACTCTCATGTATGAGAGCATTCACCGTCTTTCCTCTCAACAAATAGAGATCCTTCTCCCTTATACCAATCACTCGCTTCTTACTAAAATCGGTCCCCTTTGGACCAACAACCACTTCACCTCTTGTAACACTGACCATCGATCCTCTATTTTCCATGGTTGAAACTAAAATGAGTTTTTTCTCTAAACTTGGTAGGTATAATACCTCATTCACCTACATGATACCACCTAAGTCCATATGAAACTCAATACTCCCAGTGCCCTCGACTACATACATGGCCTTGTCACCAAGCTCCACATTTACATCTTTCCCCTCTAGTCATGTTGGTGAAGAAGTCTTGAGACCCTATCATACGACAAGATGCTCCGCTATCCACAAACCAAACACCTCTCTCATGAAGGTTTTAGAAAGACAAGATATCATTGAGAAATGGCAATAAGAAATTCCAGTATAAATTTGTCCTTAAATTTAAAATGTGAATTAAAATCGAATTATATTCTCATCGAAACTTATAAATAGTTAGTTAAGTTTAATTAACTTAATTAGCATAGGAATTTTGAGTTGGAAGTCTTTTGGAAGTCATGTAAGTGTCCTCCCTAAATTATAGGGGTCCAATATGAGTTTAGATTGAGTTTTAATTAGATAACCGAGTTTAATGAGTTATAGTCAGTTAAACTAGTTCTAACTATGTATTGAACTACCAGAGATTAGCAGTCAGTTAGTGCACTGGTGCATCCATAGGCACTACTCCAGATAACTGAAGATTCACTCATCGGAAACTCATGCATGTCAGTTCTAAGAAAGACCTAGTTGAGACTAGTGTGCAGGGACAATGTACTATCAATTGTATGATTTAATGATTTGTAAATACCATGCATACAATTAGGAAGATGACCTAATTAGGATTGCGTAGTTTTGGTAGCACGAATTCCCTTTAAATACAAGTTATTCACCCTAGGAATTGTGCAAGGAAATAAGGGTTTGGTAAGGAGTGGAAATTGGCTAAGTGTTGGCTAATAACGGGCTTGTGAGGTAGAGAGTTGAGCATACTTGTGGGGAATTGTTCTTGTGAGAACAAGCTTGGTATATTCACTCATATTTTTGATTAATGCAATATAGATAGGCAGGGTTTTGAGCAGTGACTTTCCCCAAGAAAACTTATTGTGTTATGTTCCATTGGTTTGTCTTCTTGTTGTTCATATTGTTTTTAATCAATTTATCAGCTTCCGTTGGTTGAAAGTAGAAGTAGATTCTTTTCCTGTGCTTTAGTATATTGCATGAGCTTGTGAATCTACAGGAAAATCTACCGGGTATCAAAGTTGAAGACAATATGCGAGAGGAGATTTCGAAGTTTTGAGTTTTGGGTTACAGGTGAAATTCAAATTTGCAATACACCTCAGGATCGACAAATGGTGTTCTATGGTTTGTGGCTCGAGTATGCCTTAGAAGGAAACTCGAATTATATATCCTAGAGGGACAGAATGAAGGATGTGTTGGAGGATAATGGCTTGAAGGAATTCATTGATCAAGATATTCCTAATCCAACAACATCGGATGCACAAAATCTCATTGAATGGAAGAAGTGTGTGGTGAAGGCGAGACAGATAATCCTTAAGGGAGTTTTAGACCACATTGTCTCAAGTCTCCATGGCAAGGAAACTCTGTATGCTATGTGGAAAGCATTGACGAACTTGTATCATAATAGTAACAACCAAAGTAAACTGGCACTAAAGGAAAAAATTTGAAAAATCAAAATGGAGAAATGTGAGACTATTCCAAAATACTTGACCAAGTTCACTCAATGTCGTGATGAACTTGGAAGTGTTGGAATCATGGTTGCCGAGGATGATATGGTGAGTCTTGCTCTTCTAGGACTCCCAAAGAGTTGGCATAGTTATTAGGACTGTGTTAATGGTCGGGAGAAGCTACCAGATTGGGAATGACTATGGCTAGATTTGATGCAGGAGAATAAGGGGAAAGGGAAAGCTTCCCATTCCAAATCATATTCTTGTCATGGAGGCAAGAAGAAAGACACAACAAAAGTGAAATTATTTCATTGTCATGAGTTGGGCCATTTTGCTACCAATTGTCCACTCAAGAAGTCCAAGAAGAAGTCCTCAGGAGGAGCAGCAGGTGAGGCTTTGGCCTCTCAATTCAAATTGGAATTTTCCCTCATTGCATGCATGGTGTTATCAATGATGGGAAGTCTATGGTACTTAGATAGTGGAGCTTCATTCCACATGACTGGTGACAAGGAGTTATTAAGTGACCTGGAGGAGAAAGATGTCTATATGCATATCAAGATGGGCGACGAAGAGAGGTATAGTGCTACTAGATTGGGCACGGTTACTTTTCAGAGAGAGCATGGGTATCTACTCACCTTGAAGAATGCTATGTATGTGCCTGGGCTGAAGAAGAACTTGGTATCCATTTCTATGCTTGAGGATAGAGGCTATGATGTGATCTTATCGAAAGAAAAGGTGTTCCTTTGACACATAGCCACGGGTCAAGTAAAGAAGATAGGGATTTAGGTGAAGAATCTCTATAAGCTGGAGGTAGAGGATTGTGCTGCTTTGAGCATGAAAGAAGAGATGGTGCAGAGACGAGATGTTAGCGAGTTGTGGCACATGCAATTGGGTCACTTGCATCATGGGGCTTTGAAGATCATGCAACAGATCTCCACTGGATTTCCCAAAGGTACACTAGAGCAAGTTGATACATTAAAGGGTTGTACTTTGGGTAAATACACCAAGTATTCCTTTCATGACAGAGACAGTCGAGAAAAGGCTATTCTAGAGTGAGTCCATTCAGATGTGTGTGGACCATTCACGACAGCATCCATGGCCAAATACAAGTATTATGTTATATTTTTTGATGACTTTTCTCGAAAATGTTGGATATTTTTTATGCAAAAAAAGGATCAAACCTTCGTAAAGATTTTTGAGTTTAAAGCATCAGTGGAGAAATAGTAAAGCAAGAAGGTTAAATCTATATGGAGTAATAATAGTGGTGAGCATGTCTCAAATGAGTTTAAGAACTTTTGGGCAGCGGAAGGGATTAAACGGGAGTTGATGACACCCCATAACCCTTAGCAGAATGGGGTGGTCAAGAGGAATAACGAAAGCATAGTAAGGGAAAAGAGGGAAATGTTGCATGATCAGGGTCTCCCACTACACTTGTGGGTTGAGACATGCAACACAACAGTTTATGTTCAGAACCGTAGCCCACATTGGATACTTTGGATGAAGACACTAAAGGAGGCTTATTCTGGTAAGAAGCTTGAGTCGACATCAGAGTTGGGGATATTTGTGGGGTACAATGATACACCTCACAACTATCCGGTGTACTTGCTGACCAACAGGATGATAGTGGTTCGCAGGGATGTCAGATTCGATGAGGAGAAGACCATGCAAGTTTCCCTTGAGAGGGAGCTTCAACTACATGTGGTTGAGGAGATTTTAGCTCCTAAGGTTGAGGAGCCTCAGATTGATGTAGAGTAGCCACATGAAGAGGATTCGGAAGTGGAGACATCCACTCAGGCAAAGTCTTCTAGAGATGGGAGAAAGCACACCAGATAGGTGGAAAGATTGTTGTCGGATGTTAGAGAGAATGTGGGAGCACCCACATCACAATGCAGACAGAGGAGGTCACCTGATAGGTATACTGGATACATGGCTCTTATGAGCGGATTTGTTGTGACATAGCCATCTTTCTTTGAGGAAGCAGTGCAACAACCAACTTGGGTTGATGCCATGGTGGAGGAGTATGACTCCATAGTTCATAATAGTATTTGGGGATGTGGTCCCAAGGCCGAAATATAAATCCATGGTGAGATCCCGTTAGCTTTACAAGGTAAAGCAAGTTGTAGATGGTAGTGTGGAGAAGCATAAGGCTAGATTTGTGGCCCATGGCTTTTCACAGGTAGAGGGGATTGAATATGATGCGAGCTTTGCTCCTGTTGCAAGGTACTCGTCGATTAGATCTATATTGGCACTATCAACACAGATGGGGTGGAAGATATATTAGATGGATATAAATACAACCTTCCTTAATGACACGATTGAGGAAGAGGTGTACATAAAGCATCTTGAAGGTTTTGAAACCTTCAACTGTGAGTCACATGTGTGTCGGATCAAGATAGCATTGTATGGGCTGAAGCAAGCATCTCATGCTTGGTCCACTAGGATAGATAGCCACTTCACAAGGTTGGGCTTCACGAAGGGTGAAGAAGATATGACTCATGCAAGTATGGAAGTATGGAAGGGTGATGGGGAGTTGTTTGTGTCTCAAGGCAAGTATGCCAATGAGATACTTAGGAGGTTCCACATGGAGAAATGCAAGCATATGGAGACTCCCCTAGATGGTAACTGGAGGAAGGAGGATACTACTTCGGGAGAGGTAGTGGAACCTATTGTTTACAGAAATCTTGTGGGTTCACTCATTTACTTAGTGAACACATGACCAAATTTATGCTATTTAGTCAACCAACTGACTCAAGCGATGGTTAGGCCTACCAAGTTGTATTGGAAGGTAGAAAAGCATGTATTGAGATACCTCATGGGCACTACTCAGTACTGATTATGGTATAGAAGAACAAAGGGAGTGAAGCTTCAAGGCTTCACAGATGCAGATTGGGCAGGTTGTCCATCCGACCGGAAAAGCACATTAGGAGGGATTTTCAGTATTGGGTTAGCGACAGTTTCTTGATAGAGTAGGAAATGTAGATCGTTGTACTCATTTTGGCAGAGGAAGAGTATATGGCTGCAAGTTAGGCAACATGTGAGGCCATATGGATGAGGAAGATCCTGGTTGGTCTGTTTGGTCAGCAGATGGATCCGACAATGATTTACTATGATAATCAGAGTTGTATCAAACTCTCTGAAAATCCAGTTTTTCATGATAGGTCCAAGCACATTGATATCTGATATCATCATCTCAAAGACTGTGTATTGAGGCGGATCATGTTGTTAGAGTACATTACCATAGAGGGGAAAGATGCTGACATTTTGACATAGGCATTGTCAATATGTAAATTCAAGTTTCATAGTGATAGGATTGGGGTAGCATATAATCCCTTTCTTGTTGAGAGGTAGTGTTGAGAAATGGCAACAAGAAATTCCAGTTTAAAGTTGTCCTTGAATTTAAACCATGAATTAAAATCGAATTCTATTCTCATAGCAACTTGTAAATGGTTAATTAAGTTTAATTAACTCAATTATCTTAGGAATTTCGAGTTGGAAATCATGTAAGTGTTCTCCCTAAATTTTAGGGGTCCAGTATGAGTTTAGATTGAGTTGTAATTAGATAACTCAGTTTACTGAGTTATAGTCACTTAAACTAGTTCTAAATGTTTGTTGAACTAGTAGAGGATTAACAGTCAGTTAGTGCACTAGTGCATCCACAGGTGCTACTCTAGATAACTGAAGATTAACTCATAAAAAATTCATGCATGTCAGTTTTGAGAAACATCCAATTGATACTAGAGTGCAGGGATAATTTACTATCAATTGTATGATTTACTGAATTGTAAATATCATGCATGCAACCACGAAGAGGACCTAATTAGGATTGCACAGTTTTGGAAGCATGATTTCCCTTTAAATACAAGCTATTCATCCTAGGAATTGCACAAGGAAATAGTGGCTTGAAAGGTAGTGGAAATTATCAAAGTGTTGGCTAATAACGGGCTTGTGAGGTAGAGAGTTGAGCATACTTGTGGGGAATTGTTCTTGTGAGAACAAGCTTCGTATCTTTACTCATATTTCTAGTTAATGCAATATATACAGGTGGCGGGGTTTTGAGCAGTGACTTTCCCTGGGAAAATTTATTGTGTTATGTGCCATTGATTTGTCTTCTTCTTATTCATATTATTTTTCATAGATTTATTAGCTTCTATTGGTTGAAAGTAGAAGTCGATTCTTGTCCTGTGCTTTAGTAAATTGCATGAGCTTGTGAATCTACAAGAAAATCTATAGATACTAAGGTGATTTTTTTCTCAAATTTCTAGGCCATCTCCTAAATTTATGCAATATTTGTTGTAGCAGTCTTACCCTTGCCCTTATTCTTGTTAGGACACTGACTGGAAGAATTCCTGAACTTGTGACAAGCAAAGGATTTTACTTTGCTCATGTCATTTTCCTTCTTATTTTGTGAATATTCTCCTCCACCTTGGTTTCACTTTCCCTTTTCTTTGCCATTTTTCATTTGTGTAGCAAGAGAAAGCTCATATTTCTCTTCTCCTCCATTTTACTATCCTCTGGTTAATGAGTTTTCCTAGATCCCCTTCTAGGTGAAGTCATCCCCTAACTAATTCCAATTCAGGAAGTTGTTAACGAGTAAGAATCCCATCCACAAAAGTGGACCACTGCTTTATGTACCCTTCCATAACAACTTCTACCAACTCCAAATCATTCACAATTTCCCCAATAGATGCAAACTCATTGCGAGCATACTGGACCCTCGTGAGATAAGATTATCATGGTCTCAAATCTATTCATTTTAATATTATTTATTTTTTCTTGCAACACCTTTTTTCTGTTGTCATTTGTACTTTGATAAAGACCAGTCAAAGCTACCCACATTTATCTTCCGATGTCCTTACTTGATATGGAAGTAATTATACAATCCCTTACCCCATCCAAAATTATGCAACTCACTTTTATGTCTCTGACCTTCTGCTAGTCTGCAAGATTTATATCTGAAGGAACCTGCACGTCTCTACTCACTAAATCCCAGAGACCAATTATCTTCAAAATCTAGGTAATTTTCTCCTTCTAAGGACTAAAATTTAATACCCCATCCAACCTGTCTTCATATCTCAAACTCATCAATGTTTAAATCTCCACGTATCGACCACGACCAGAAAACCTAGTTGCGAAATTTTAAGAAATAATTCTACTACTGCAAGAAGGAAAACTCGCTACTGCAAACCCTCATGATACCGGATTTCTTTTTAAAAGTATTCTAGATAGCTCTAATACCATATTAAATTTCTAATACCATCTAGATTTACTTTCTCGCGACAATTTAATTTATCCCCAACAAATTAATTATTTACCCAAATAATTATTGAACCACGGAAAAATAAAATCATTGGTATTTTTAAATTCTAGAATTAAATATATTTAGTGGAAATAAACATAGAGATCAATCACACATTAAAACAAAATAAGGGACAACATTTCTCCGTTATTTCATTCCCCTATTTGCACAAGTTGGCCTATTTTTTTGTTGTTTTCAAGTTGTTTATATCCTCTATAGATGACTACAAGCTTAACCTTTGACTTAAGAAACCACAATCTAGGGGTATCTAAGCCGTCAAAATCACTCGGGCATCGCACCTAGCCTAGGCCACACCAACCCTTGAAATGACTGTATTTTTCCCATGGAGTTTCGAACTAGTGAACTTCACACCACATAGTGTCTTAACAATACACCCCATCACTGTGTATTTTATGCTCTGTGGGCTCAAGTTGACCTAAATTATTTTGGATCCAAGATTTTGAAATTTAAATTTAATCATAAGGTCGATTGGATTTCAATTAACTATAAATATGTGTCTCATCTCCTTCATTAGTTATCTATTCCACACCTATCTTTGTATATCTTTGCTTTGGAATGGTATGAGGTCGAGGGAAACAGAGGAGATCAAATTTATGAGGGTTTTTAGTTTAAAGGTTTTCTTTTGGACTATGGTGGTTTTTATTGTGGACTGAGCAGAGTTTGAGGCCATTCATCCTCCCTCAAAGCCAAATTTGTGCACATCCTGAGCCGCACATATTCGACCTATCTGGAGCACATATATTCGACCTTTGTTAGATCAAATTTATGATGATACTCTAAGCCCATCCAAGGCTGTGACTATGTCATTTTACAAATTGTTAAAGAGTGTTTAGATGAGAAAAACATGGCTCTTAGGCATATCCATTGATTTTTTGTTTGATCATAACTATGTTTGATAGTTGAATCATGCAATGATCTTCATACTAGTTTTTGTAGGTTAGTGCAATTCTCTGACTTGTCATGTGACGATCTCATTTTTTTGAGACGAGCAATGATGGAAAGGCATAGCAACAAAGCATACATCCTTGAATCCAAGAGACAATAGGAATATGTATATTTTTGTTTCATACGATGGGAGAAAAACATGTAGATATTTGGATCAGGGGTCGATGCATGCATTCTTGGAGAGCAATATTGTAATGTTTAATGTAGTTCACAATGCTGGAGAATAGTTACATTTTGACAATAAATCTTGTTTGCAGGATCAAATCTTAGTATGTTTAAATTCATTGTGGGAGGTCGAGCCCTTGAAGTTAAAATTTTCATAATCAAATTGCTTTTATTTGTTGAGGGTTCTTGTGCAAGTTTGATAATTCATTTTTGTTAGTATTCAAAATTTTCATTAATCTATGGTCATTGCAATTTTTGCTGAGCGTTGAACTCTAGCGATTATATAGTGTGACTATAGAGGCTTATGGCAGAGTTGTGTATGTACCTTTTACTATTGATGACCTTGTACGCTTGCAATTACAAAGCACTTGTATTGACAAAGATTGGCAAAGGTTTTGCAGATAATTTCATTATTTGTCTCACTATTGTTAGAGAAATACTTGTATTAACTTGGATATGCAGAGATCAACATTTTTGTAAAGTAAGAGGTTTATGTCACAATGTATTGTATATGGCAGAGATTGAAGGTAGGGTTTAAATCAATACATAAGACAAAGGCTTATTTAATTGGACATAGTTTACTTATGAATTTGATATATGTGTTTCCTTTTTCTTATGTTAAAGAGACTGAGTGTTGTGTTCTTGAGATATTTGTGTATGGTTTATTGTGAAAGGCTTGACAGTGAATTGAGAGATAGTGAATGCACAGGGGCTATCATTACTGCAATTTCTAGTTCCAAAATTTGAGCAAAGTGTTAATGGTTAATTGAGATCTCTATGTTGTTGGATGCCTATGATTAGCCTCTATTTTCTAGTTCATATTATGTAGAAAATATGATAGAGTCATTGTAATTTTGGTACTTTTGTGTGAGACAACATTTGTGGTTGCATTGTTGTATGTTT
Source organism: Pinus taeda (assembly GCA_000404065.3). Taxonomy (NCBI): domain Eukaryota; kingdom Viridiplantae; phylum Streptophyta; class Pinopsida; order Pinales; family Pinaceae; genus Pinus; species Pinus taeda. The sequence continues at coordinate 97,708 of APFE031292814.1, forward strand.
TGGAGCTTGATGAGTTAAGTGAGAGTATTACTCTATCATCTTGGTAGTAGATCAGGGTTGTCGCTATTGGTACAAAATTTTGTTGGTTTGAGGACATTTGTGAGGACAGAGTTGCTATGATTGGAAAGTGTTGATGACCTAGGATTTGTGATTCAAGAGTGTTGATGACGTTGCTAGGTTGATGTATTGCTAGTATGATAAGCATATGACACTGTATCACCACTAAATTATTAGGACATTATTGCTAAAGTTTGATTTGATATACTAATATATTGATGCGGAGGACTCTTTTGGATCTCAGTTCCTTAAGTAGAGATGGTTACTAAGCTGAGTATGGTTTGACATTGTTGCTTGCTGACAGTGGAATTAATAGTAAGTCACTAACTGTTATTGAAATGCCGAACATAAGCTAACATGGTTTGTTATTGATCTGCACGTTTAACTAGGGTTTGCAAGTATATGTTGATTCATTGCATGTTACTGCTAATTATTGAGATAGGGTTTGTTGTTGATGGTATGATTGATGTTTTAAGGATGATTGAATTTGTCACTTATATGGAGATATCATGATGTTATGGTTTGGTTCTAAAGCAACAAAAAGAGATACATAAATCTAGTTTGAAAATGAGATGAAATTGTGGGGGGGGGGGAGGGTTGCTAGTGTGGGAGGGATCCTCTTTGGCCCCAATGGAAAATAGTGCATCAATTCACCTCGGGTATTGGAAGAGGAACTAACAATCATGCTGAGTTCCTAGCCTTATCGAAAGGCCTTGAGATTGCTTTGGAAACAAAAATTACCAAGCTTAATGTTTTATGTGACTCAATGTTGGTTTTTCGTCAATTCACAAAGGCCAAAAAAACCATTTCTAAGGAGTCAATGACTATAAGCCAAAGAATCCTTTCTCTCATTCCAAATTTTGTATGGGTTAAATTCTTCCATATCCTTCACAATTTGAATGCAGGGGCTGACACATTAGCAAAAAAAGGGTCTTTGGTTACCCAAGGAGAAATTATTTATGATCAACGAAAGATTATAATCCCTATCCCATAACATGCCATCTTCCCATTTATATGAAGCACCAACAGGTGGTTAGCCCGATGCCTGATGTCTTTAGAGAATCAGGCCGCCAAGATCCTCCTAGGAGTTTTTTTATCCTTTTCTGATATGGAAATTACATCATGTATAACAAATGTTTAATTAAAAGGTACAAGTGGACTTATCTCAAGGCTTCCCTCAATAAATGTGGTCTTTTCCACTTAATGGAGGATTGTTTTGACCATCGCAAAATGTGGTGTAATAAGAAGGTAAGGGATCTCCTGCAGTGGAAAACTTTATTACTTATGATTCAAATTGTCCAATTAACGTAGGAATTCAGAGGTATTGGTTCTACAATGAAGAATTTAGTGTTATTAGTGCAGTTTGGCTCATGTCAAACTGAAGGCCTTCTTATTATAAAAATGAATTTGGTGTTTAGTTTCTCTCACCAGATTTTAGTTGAAGTTCTTGACGGTCTGGACTATCAGGCTTAGGCTAGTCACTTTGTTAGCACTCTTCTGCGTAGTAAGATGGTGAACCCCAAAGAGAATGTGGATTTTGTATATGCAATAGAACGACTAGTTAATGCCTCTCATGCTCTGCTAGCCTCAATCAATATGATTGAGAATTTACTGGAAATATAGAGATTATATTTTTAATTATTTATGTGGATAGAAATGCTCACTCAATGTGTGGAAATGTTGGATTCCTTCGGTAATCTAAGGGAAGATTTCTTTTTTTATTTCTATCAAATCATGTGGCCATTCTGGAAGTTATTTCACTCGCGGTCGATGGCACTCCAAATGTAACTCATGCTCGAGGCCCTTCTCTATCTGGTGGTAAAAGAGCTCGGTGTCCTTGGGACCCTGACAAGGGTGGAAACAATGTTGGCTGAGTCTTCATGCTCCTAGGTTTTTTACGGTTAGCTCAGGTATCCCTTATATAATTATGATGATTTTTTTCAAGTGTAGTTTGTTTCTAGGGTCATACTGCAGAGTATATAGCTACAATTTTTTTTGTACAAACCGGTGCCTTTACTTTCAACACAATAAACACTCAATTTACTTTGATAAATATATACTTCTTGTAATTGAGTTCAATTGTAAGGATATTGGGCCCTCTCCTACTGGTTTTTAATATAAATATATACATACCCTTTCCTTTTAAAAAAAATGAGATGAAATCATGGTTCGCTTGTTGAATAGGGTGTCAGGGTGGTGTAAGATAGGAGAGTGGGCTTTTCGTTAGGTTGGAGCCTAAGAAAACTTTAGGGTGGAAGGGTAGTGCTAGGGCAGGTTAGAGCCTGTGCAGGGTGTTGGAGAATCCTTTTAGTCAGAGTTGACAAAACTAAGGTGCCAGAGTGTCCTCCTAGTTGGAGTTGTTAAATTAGGGAGTTGGAGCGTCCTTCCAATTGGAGCTGGTAAACTAGGGCATTGTAGCATCCTTCAGGCTAGAGCTTGTAAATTAGGTGGTTGGAGCCTCCTTCAGTTGTTTCTAAAAAAAATTAGAAGTTAGAGCTTCCTAATTGATGTAAATTGAATACCTATATTTAGAATCGTTAGGTGGTTTTTCTCTTGAACTACCTAAAAGTATGTTGTCTATTATTTTGATGTTTGTCCATTGTTGAATGGTGTTGTTTACTATTCATGTGATGTGATGTTATTGTAAATTTAATTATTTGAAGATGAAAAATTAACTAATTAGAAGGAATCTCGATTCACCCCCCTCTCAGTGTTTGTTATAGCGGACTAATCCTTCTTGCGGACAAGAAGGATCTCCCTAGATTTCCAAAAACCAAACCTAGTAACAAACATAAAAATAATTGCTACCTTTCCTTAGCCTAAAACTGAAACATGAAACATGTAGTACGCGAAGAATCACTTACCTATTAATGATGTGCTTGTAGAATTATTTTTAGTGCTTTCCACAGCCAACTTTTCCTCAATTCCTTATAGGCTTTCCCAATGTTTTCCACAACTTCTCCATGATTCTCCAAAATAGATCTGCATAGAGAAAATTCAAAGGGATCAAAGCATCTCGCATATAAAATCAAAGGTAATTGAAATCCCTAACTTAACATACAACATATAGTTGAATCGGTAATCAATTATAAACCATGCGAGTGATCAAGGAATCTCGCAAATAACATCAAAATAGACACAATTAAGTAAGAACAACGTGACTTTATATTGAATTTAAAGGAGAACAAGCTTACAACTTGGTTGACTTGATGTCACAAGCCTCTTCCAATGGTCTCTATTTCTTTCCTTGATGACAAGCTCTTCAGACCCAAAATTAACAGCATAAGTTTACAAATCCAAGTCTCCCCCCTTCCTCTAGTCTTATGCTCAATTTAGAGGCAAGAGGAGAAGGTTTCTAATTCCTCTTCTCAAGGGATATGGTGCTTAAGAGGAGGAGATTAGTTCCATGAACCAAAGGATGAGGCGCAGGTATGTAATAGTTCGAAGTTTCTAATTTGGATAAGATTCCTCCATCAAAGCTTCTAGAACTTGATTTTTTATTTTTACTTGCATGAACAAGATTGCACAGTTTATAATGGAAGACAATGCACATAATTGCGCAAGCTACAACGGTAAAAATTGCACATGCATAGGTAATGGCTAGGAAAACTACACAAATGCTAAAAAATGGTTTTTAAGTAGTACAACCCAAAATTCCTTTTGTCCCTCGTATTTTTTTAATTCAAGATTCATAGGGGATTCACTTGAGACACTCATCGGATGCATGAGAGATTCGAATTTATAGTTATGGTGACAAAATTTAGTGTAACAATATTTCCAACATTTAGAATAAGAGTCGGTTCCTTTAGTCATAACTTAATAGATGTAAGGAAAATCTCAAAAGTGTGGAGATGGGAAAGTAAAAAAGGCATGCATCCAAATGATCAAAGGAAGTCTCACGTATTACAATAGTCTCCAAAGTTAAAGAGAATCAAGTTGGGAATCTAGAATGAAATCCCATTTGCAAGCTCAATGATATGATTGATGGAACTCTATTGTTTTTGGAGACAAATCTACTGAAAAGTCTAGAAGGTATAATACAAAATCCATGAATTCCATTCTTAGTTCTTTTCCAGGTCCTGTAAAAATCCAAATTTGATCAATGCTCATCAACCGAAAGTATTTGGAAGAATATCCATGATATATACTCAAAGAAGCATGCAAGTCAAGGTGAAAATGATAATGATGATTTTGATTCGGATGAATAAGTTAAAGAAGAAGAAGTAGTCATAGAATTGGAAAGAGAGTTGATCAATGCCTTATGTGATATTAAGAAAGCAAGAAAGTAAAGCCAGGTACTCGAAGAAGAAGTTTCCCTTCTAAGACTTCAAGTGCAGGAAGCTGAAAGGAAAGAGAAAAAATTGGCAAGCCAATTAGAGGAATCTGTAGCAAAATTTGGTCAAAAGCAAAAGGAACTTGATGCATCTCTAGAAAAAATAAACAAGCTCAAAAAGGAAGGCAAAAGGCAAAAGGAACAAATGCAATATTTTAACAAAGTAACATAAAAGGTCACTCTTCTAAAACTACAAGTAGAGGAGGCAAAAGAAAGAAGAAAAGTTTTGAGAAGCAGGTTTCAAGAAGATATTGCTCAAAAGAAAAGAGAACTTGATGCTGCCCTAACTGAAATAGACAAGCTTAAGGAATGACAAAAGGAGAAATTGATGGATGATGAAACGAAGAATAAAGACACTGCTCGATTAAAGATGAAGGTGAAAGAAGACGAAGGCACCAAATCCAAGTCCTCACATAGAAAGATTGATGAGAAGACTAATAGCATGATCCCTCGAAGGCCAAATCAAAATGAAGGACATAAGAAGGTTAAAAATATTGGGCCTCCAAGAAGTGGGAACGTTAAAAATTGAATGTTACAAATGTCATAACTATGGGCATATAGCTTGATATTGTAGATTCAATATGGAATATTCCATGAAGAAAAACTCTAAAATAAGGTACAAGAAATTCTGGAGAAGAAAAAACAAGCAAGAATATCAAGATAATGAAAATTCTGAGAAATTATGCTATCGGGATTTGTAAAGCCAAAGGATCATTCAATAGCAGAGCTAGTTCACACATTATTTTGAACAAGACATTTTGAAGACTCCCCGTTCAGTGAATGTTGAAGATGGGGAGTCTATGTAGCAACGGTTGCAATTTTGGAGATTTGTCTCTTGGCATTTTGATAAATGACATATTTGAAGGAGTTGTTAGAGCAACAATCAACATTGTGGGCAAATTAGTCAACTTTGTAGAGTAGCAAGTTTGGAAAGAAGAGTCATAGAGGTCTCAATTGTGGCAAGTCACGAAAGACATAACATATTAGGGGGAGTAAGGTAGTCTATTTCATGAAGATGAAGGAACATATTCCTTTAGGGGAAGTAACCCTTTGCTATTGATGTCAAAGGGGGAGAGAAATAGGGAAAGGAAGATCAAAGGCATTGAGTGAGGGGGAGCAGTATTTACAGGGGGAACATGTGTTGCCATTAATGACAAAGGGGGATATTATTGAATGGTGTTGTCATTAATGCTAAGGTCGATTCTTGAATTCCCTTAATGTTTGTCTAGATTGCATTGATTGAAGCTCCAATGGTTAGGAAGCTTTTGGAAACCCTAGATGCCCTACAATTGATGAGAATTTGTATGGAGAAATCATTGTATTTGGACTTAGGATCATCATCATTTGATTCTTCTTGTCGTGCCGATTCCGATGGTATGTGGTATGTCTCCTAAGTCCTCACAGTTGAGGAGATACACCTCATTAAAGATTGACGCCCCACTTTTGGTCAAAAAGCGCCAAAAAAGATTGGTTTATTAGTATTTTAATTAAATTAAATTATGATGCGCCATAAGTATTTGACGTTGTCAACCCTTCAAAAAAGGAGTTTCTTTTTTATAAATTTGGTTTCTCAAGATGCAAATTGGCCCTAAAAGGAAAACGAAGATTAGCTCCGAAACTTATTATTTCAAATTCAAATTATTGAAAGTTGGCCTCCAAGGGAAGTTATTTTTCTCCAATTATTCAAATTTGAATTCCCCCTATTTGCACAAGTCCACCTAAATTATTTTTGCTCCAATATTTTAAAATTTGAATTTAATCTAAGGTCAACAGACTTTCAATTAAGTATAAATATGTGTCTCAACTCCTTCCTTCGACATCTATTCCACCCCTATATTTGATATCTTTGATCTGAAATGATATGGGGTTGAGGGAAACATAGGAGATTGAAGTTCTGAGGTTTTTGGTCTAAAAGGTTCCTTTTTTAATTTGTGGACTAAGCAGAGTTTGAGGCCATTCGTCCTCCCTCAAAGACAAATTTTTGCATGTCTATAGGCACACATATTTGGATTATCTGGAACGCATATATGCGGCCTTCGTTGGATCAAATTTATGACAATACACTAAGCCCATCATGGATGGAATTTGACGGGAAAATTGCTTGTCATGTGGTGATTTGCTCGTCAAATACAGCTTGTAAAATGAAATTTTACAAGACTGTCAAGGTTCTTTGTTGAAATTGTGGAAACAGACCAGAAATGTGTGAAAACCGTCAAATTTGATGGGTGAGTCTATCTTGAAATTCCAACCCTGAAGCCCATTGGAGGCTATGACTATTTCATTTTGCGAATTATTGAAGAGTGTTTGGATGAGAAAATTGTGGCTCTTATGCATCTTCGTTAGTGTTTTGATAGTTGAGTCATGCAATAATCTATGCGATGATGTCTATACTGGTTTTTGTAGGTTGGTGTGATTCTCTGACTTGTGGTTCGATGATCACATTTTTTTGAGTCGAACAATGATGTAAAGGCACGGTAGCAAAGCATATGTCCTTTAATCGAAGTGATAACAGCAAGACGTAATTTTTTGTCTCATACGAAGGGAGAAAAACATGTTGTTGCATGCATTCTTGATCTGTAATGTTTAACACAATTCAGAACATTGGAGAATAGTTACATTAATCTTATTTGCAGGATCGAATCTCAATATGTTTAAATTCACTGTAGGAAGTCGAGCCCTTGAAAGTTAAAATTTCCAGAATCGTAATTTTTGTATCTGTCGAGAGTTCTTGTGCAAGTTTGGTAATTAATTTTTGTATCCCGAATATGCATTAATCTATGGTCCCAAATTTGCGTGGCTTGGACAGTAACATGTGTCTATGAAACCTCCTCAAACTTAGTTGTTGCACATAGAATAAGTTTTAAGTGTGGTAGCTAATCGCTGGAGGTTTTCATGATATATAGTGGTCATTACAATTTTTGCCGAGCGTTGAACTTTTCTGATTATCTAGTGCGACTGTAGAGGCTTATGGCAGAGTTGTGTATGTACCTTTTACTATTGATGACCTTGTATTCTTGCAGTGACAAAGCACTTGTATTGACAAATACTGGCAAAGGTTTTTGAAGAGACTGTTTTGCAGAGAATTTCATTATTTGTCTCGGTAATGTTAGAAAAAGACTTGTATTGACCCGGTTGTGCATAGATCAATGTTTTGGTAAAGACAATGTCTTGTATATGGCAGAGGTTGAATGCACGATTTAAATCTTGTAAAATAGGCTTATTTATCTGCATAGGCTTATTTATTTGGACAAAGTTTACTTATGAATTTGATATATGTGTTTTCTTTTTCTCATTTTGAAGAGATTGAGTAGTATATGTTGAATTTTTTTTGGTAAAAATCACTTTAGAATTTTTGTGTTCATGCGTTTCGAACCATCCAGTGTGATTCATTGTCAGGACTAAGATGGAGAGTATGATCTTGGCAAGAGATTAAATGATGAAAACAATGAGTAGTATGTGCTTGAGATATTTGTGTATGGTTTATTATGAAATGCTTGACATTCACTTGAGAGCCAATGAATGTACAAGAGTTGTCATTATTTCAGTTTCCAGTTCCAGAATTTTAGCAAAGTGTTAATGGTCAATTGAGATCTATATGTTGTCGGATGCCCATGATTAACATTTATTTTTTAGTTCATATTATGGAGAAATATGATAGAGTCATTGCAATTTTGGTACTTTGGTGTGAGAAAACATTTGTGGTTGCATTTTTGTATGTTTTGGGGCTTGATGAGTTAAGTGAGAGTATTACTCTATCATGTTGCTACTAGATCCGAGTTGTCACTGCTAGTAAATAGTTTAGCTAGTCCGAGGACATTTGTGAGGACAAAATTTCTATGATTGGAAAGCCTTGTTGACCTAGGATTTGTGATTGAAGTACGTTGATGATGCTTCCAGGTTGATGTATTGCTAGTACGATGAGCATATGACATTGTATCACCACTAAATTGTTAGGATAAAACTGTTAGGGTATGATTTGATATACTAATTGATGCATATGACTCTTTTTGATCTCAGTTGCTTATGTAGAAATGATTACTAAGCTGAGTAACGTTTGACATTTTTACTTGCTGAAAATGGATTGGATAGTGAGAGTTTATGGTTGCTAGGGTTTGATCTTGGGAAAGGTTTATCTAACAGAAATTAGAATGGTCATTGACTGTTATTGATATGTTGAATAAAATTTTCCAAAGTTTGTTGTTGATTTGTATGTTGAGCTAGGGTTTGCAAGTATATGTTGATTTGTTGCATGTTACTGCTAACTATTGAGATAGGGTTTGTTGTTTATGGTATAGTTGGTATTTTAAGGACGGTTTAATTTGTCATGTATATGGAGATATCATGAATCCAAGCTTTGATGTTGAAGTTGTTGAAAGAGATACATAAATCTAGTTTTAAAATGAGATGAAATTGTGGTCTGCTTACTTAATAGGGTTGTTGGATGGTGCAATGAAGGAAAGTGGAGTATCTTTCACGTTGGAGCATGTGAACACTTTAGGGTGCCAAGGTGGTGCTAGCGTAGGTTGGAGCTAGTGCAGGGTGTTGGAGCATCCTTTCAAACAAAGCTGATAAAACTAGAGCATTGGAGTGTCCTTCCAGTTGGTCTTGGTAAATCAAGGAGTTGGAGCTTTCTTCAAGTTGGACATTGTAAACCATGACATTGGAGCATTTAGGTTGGAGCTAGTAAACAATGTTATTTTTCAACGATAATGGATTCTAGGTTAGAATATTACAATCTTTGACACTACCAACCCAAGTATCACAATAAACTACTTTGCATAGTGAACAATAGACAATAGTAAATCTACTAGTGAACAAAATATAGACAAATTTTTACAATTTTTAATCACCGAACTTTGTTATATTAATCAACCTGATAATACAATTGTTTAGGGATCTCGTACCAACGATAATGGGCCTCATACATCCACTAGTACAAGTATACAAGAACACGATACACTAATAGTCTAGCTGATGTAGTGCACAATCACAACTACTTTGTCGTATCTTGAAAAAATTGTGTGTCTTTGCTTCCATTCTGTAGCATTGCCTCTATTAATGTACCAACTCCTTTATTCCACTTAACTTGACTCTCCAATTTTCCCTCTAGATGATCATAAGCTCATCTACAATCAACACATAGGGTCTTCACACTCACTAGCTCCTCCTTAGTCATTCAAGGCCACAACACTTTGAGTCTTCTTTCCCATTGCTTCTCCTTAGCTACTTAGGGATTTATTCCCACTATTGTCTTCTTTCATTGCTCCAATGATGAAAAAAATATGGTTGGAGGGCCGCCATCTATCACTGTCAAATGTCCTTCTCTACACAATGAACTTGGGCTAGTAATTCTGCTCTTCCTAGTTGATTAGCCCTTGAGCTCTTCTCTTCTCTGCCTCTTCTAGAAACCACCTTATTCCTTAAAGGTTCTACACTTAGGGCACACTTTGTCCACTCTCATGCTTCAATCCAAAAACCCACAAGTGTCCAATACAAACTATCCAATATGGACCTCTACATCCACTAGAAACAAAATCAACTTAACACATCAACACATACCTTTTCTTCTGCTCATGGATTGGTGCTCTTATTGTAGGTATTGCTGCATGGTTAGGGATTCTAAAATACCTTGTTAATCCCTCTTAGAACACTCCAAATATCCTTCAACGCTTGCGACTTCTAGTCATTAACTAGTTGCTTCCATACACTGGTGCCTAGGGCTGTTTCTAGCCCTCTATTTAGACCTTTGGCCTCCCTTCACACTGAGTTATGAGGCCTGGCCTTCCTCTCAACTCATGTATAACCCTAAACCAATCCTTGCGGCCCTCAAACAATCTCAAAATAACCCTAAACCAATCCTCCTTTATTCTCTTGAGATCTCTTAATAAGCGGCCAATTTAGATGATATGTTTGTATGCTTTATTGCACTTTGTATGTGTGATAAACCTCCAATGTCACCTTTAATTTATATACTCTCCATGTGGTGTCAACAACTTGTCTTGGGGCACATGATAACCCAAGTTGACCTACTTTATGTGCAAAAAAACCCACAAACGACATAAAATTTAATTTTTCCATTTTTAGACCTATGATTTTGATGATTTTCACTGACCCTAGTTCCTCTAGAAGTCCTATATCATATCCATCAGTCAAACCACTCAAATGTTGTGTGGTTTCACACCCAAAATCTTGGATGAAAAGCCCACACCTTGGGTTCTAAGCCCACAAACCACTTTTGTGGTGCTTCTTCCTCCAAACCCGAAACCCTAGGGCTTGGAGTAGCTCCCAAGATACTACCCACAAAACTCGCCTAGCTCACTGTGCTCATCATTGCATCAAGACCTATAGTATGACCTACACCTCTCTTAGAAGTGTCACTGTCATTGGAATTCTCCTACTTCTTCTTCTTCTCCTACAATCCTTTCCATTCTTTCCATGATTCCTTCTTGACAAATGTATAAGAAACCTTGCTCCCCATTGACGACACACTCTTCTTGGGTTGCACAATCTTCCTCTAAAACTACAAAATCCATCTAGAACTTGACTTCTTCTGAGTCTCTAGACCCTGAACCATATTTTATGGAACTTATATCTGCTCCTCTGAAACCTACACCTCCTTCTATAGAGATTGTACCTGGTTCTTCTTCTTCTTCTCATGATCTATAGTATTTCCCGCCAGCTTATATAGACCATACTCTCTAACTCTAATCACAACAACTAAAGAGCTAGAGCCTTTAGGCCCGATTCTCTCCTTCCCACTTTGCAACAAGACCTCAAACCCCTTCAGCTTGATTTATGAGACAGACATCACGTTATATCCGAGTCCTAGTAAAATTAGTACATCTTGAAATTGCATCACCTGAGTAAACTCCTGATCCCCTGATATCTTTCTGACTCTTATCACCCAACATCATGTGAAACTTCGATTCCCACTCAGGTAAAGTCTCAAAAATCTCTTGTGACCTTGTCATATGCTTCGAGACACAACTTTCCATGTACCATGCAACCTTGTGGATGGTACCCTATGAGAAATGAGAGATCAAGGAAAATTCATCATTTTCCAATCTCTTAGAGAGATCATCTATCTTGACAGAAGTGGAGACACTTGTGAATTACTTCCCTTCTTCTTCATCAGAAACCTTGTAAAAAAATGACCCATCTTGCCACAGTTGAAACACTTGATATTACTCAATTCCTTATTTTTGTTTCCAATTATTCTCACTACAAGTGCCACATCATGATCTAATGCCTTCTTGTTTGAATGAAGATCCTCATCTTGCAAATCTTCCCAAAAGAAGTCATCCCACAACCTATTCTATTATGGCAGCTTATCCTTGGAAATTTTCCCCTTGATGAATGACTTCCACTCTAGATTATACCCCTTTAACGCAATCCTCACAATCTCAGAATATGAAATAGTCATACCAATGGTGGCAAGCTCATCTCAAACTTGAGACAACATTTTGAGATACGAAGTCACCCATTCATCCTGTATCATCTTGGTGGCCTTCAACTTATCCTCCAATACCAATATTTGATTCTCATTCTTATTTTGGAAAATATTCTAAAGAGCCACCCACATCTTGTGGTAAGTGCTCTTCCCGTGCATATTAGGTATTAAGGAATGCTTGACACCATCTAGAGTGATCAACTTCACCTTCATATCTAGCTCTTCGTACACCTCCAACTCCTTCGAGTTTGTTGGCTTCTTGATTACTTTCTTGATAAAGACCTAGATCCTTTTCACCATAGAACCAACTTAATCCTTTCCTTCGATGGACTATAGTTGGATAGTCCTTTCACCCCGTCCTCATACCAGATACCATCCTGCGACTTCAATATTATTGTGAGCCCATCAACAATAATTTGACATCCTCCCTCTTAAGTTGTACTTCACAATGCACACTCTGATTCATTGGCCCTTAAAATTAGTTCTGACACCATGTTGGTTTTCCATGATATTGGAGTCTAGGTTAGAATATTACAATCTATGATGCTACCAATTCAAGTATCACAACAAACTACTTTGCATAGAAAAACAATAAACAAAAGTAAGTCTACTAGTGCACAAAATATAGACAACGTTTTACATATTTTAACAACCCAACTTCATTATATTAATCAACTCGATAATACAACTATCTAGGGTTCCCCTACCAGGGGCAATGGCCCTCATACATCCACTAGTATAAGAATACAAGAACAAGATACACTTATGTTCTAGCCGATGTAGTGCACAATCACAACTGCTTTGTTGTATCCTGAACACACTACGGGTCTTTCTCTTCCATTTTGTAGCACTACCTCTATCAATTTACCAACTCCTTTAGGCCACTAAAATCGACTCTCCAATTTTCCCTCTAGCTGATCATAAGTTCATCTACAACCAATGCATAAGGTCTTCACGCTCATTAGTTGCTCCTTAGTCCTTCAAGGCCATAACACTTTGAGTCTTCTTTCCCACTGATAATCCTCAAATACTTAGGGACTTATTCACACTATTGTCTTCCTACGTTGCTCCAATGATGACAAAAATAAGGCAGGAGGGATGCTACCTATCACTATCAAATGTCCTTCTCTGCACAATGAACTTGGGCTAGTAATTTTTCTCTTCTAGCTGAGCAAACATTGAGATATTCTCTTCTCTTCCTCTTTTAACAACCACCTTATTCCTTCACGTTTCCCTCCAACAATCCACAAGTGTCCAATACAAACTGTCCAATATGGACCTCTACATCCACTAGCAACAAAAGTAACTTAACACATCAACACATACCTTTTTCTTCTACTCATGGAATGATGCACTTGTTGTAGCTATTCTACCTGGTTAGGGCTTCTAAAAACCCTTGTTAATCCCTAACACAACACTCCAAATAGCCTTCAACAATTGTGGCTTCCCTTCATTAACTAGTTGCTCCCATATGTTGGTGCCTAGGGATGTTTCTAGCCCTCTATTCAAACCTTTGACCTCCCTTCACATTGAGGTATGAGGCTTGACCTTCCTCCGAACTCTTATATAGGTATGTGACCACTCTAATGAGGTATGTCCATACTCAAACAATACAATAATTAGTCTAGAATTATCCTACTAGTCTTAGCACTACTGCTAGAGCCCCACGACCCTCAAACATTCACAAAAGAACCCTAAACTAGTCCTCCTTTTTTCGCTTTAAAGCTCCTAACTTGTGATGAATTCATATGATATGTTTCTTATGCTTTATTACACCCTGGATGTGCGATAAACCTCCAACGTCACCTTTAATTTATATGCTCTCCATGTGGTGTCAACAACTTGTCTTGGGGCACATAATAACCCAAGACAACCTTCTATATGTGCCACAAAACCACCAGTAACATATAAAAATCAGTTTCTCCATTTGGAGACCTTTGATTTGATGATTTTCATTGCCCCTAGTTCCTCTAGAGGTCATCTATTATGTCCATTGGTCAAACCACTCAAATACCTTATGGTTTCACACCCACTAGATTGGGTGAAAATCCCACACCTTGGGTTCTAAGCCCACAAACCAATTTGTGGTTCTTCTTCCTCAAAACCCCGAGCCCTAGGGCTTGGAGTACCTCCCAAGCTATCAAATCTCAAAAAACCAGGGCATTGAAGAATCCTTCAGTTGTTGTTGAAAACCTTTGAAATTGGAGCTTGCTAATTGATGTAAATTCAATACCTATATTAAGAAGCGTTCGATGGTTTTTCTACCAGAAGGGTTTCCACGTAAAAATACATTGTCTACTGTCTTGATATTTGTGCATTGTTGAATGGTGTTGTTTACTATTCATGTGATGTGATGTTACTTTAATGATAATGTGAATTTAATGCTATGAATATTAAAAATTAACTAAATGAGTGGTGTTGAGCCCTAAAACTACCTCTCTTCTACATACTTTCCTAGACCTTTTCCCCACACCAGCGCCTCATAAGCTATCAAAGCTCATTACATATTGATTCTAGGAGTGCATTTAAGTGGTTTTATAACTATATTTTTTTGTTTGCTATTTGACTTAGATTTTTTTCATCAGCTACGGAATGTAGCCACTTTCCGTAGCTGACTCGCGATTCCGTAGCTATTTTGATCTATAGGTTACAGGTGTTGGCAAGTAAAATGAGGCACGTGGACAGTTTAGGAATGATTTGGACATGGACAAGGTCCTACCTGTTCAGTCGAATTCATAAAGGAAAGCCTTGGTCAAAGGATAGTCAAACAAGGAGTCCTACAACAATTAGGTCTCTGTTTTCAGCACGTGAAAGGTCCGAGACTGTTCCTAGATTCGTGGATCCCTCTTGACAGCTACAGACCATCTCCACGACACAAATCCAACATCCACCTTTTGTAGATTGAACAATCATGGCAACCAAGACCTGAGCTCACAGGTTCTGTCTTTTTATGTGTCCTCTGCTGAAGATTCCTCACGGAGAAACAGTTATACAATTTCCTCTATAAATAACGTGTTTGCAAACGCAAATAGTTAGTCTTGCTGTTAGTCTTTATGTTGTTGCTGTAGCGTTAGCTCTTCCATTGTAACAAGAAGACATTTCCTCTATTTTGCAATATAAAACTCTATTTTTATGACTGTGTAAGTGTAATTTTGGGTTGACAACATATTAACCAAGGCCATGCAGAGGGCCCCTGCTGGCTGAGGTTTTGTTTTTCATTTCTGTAAATTTTTCCTGCATCGTTTTCTTATTTCCATTGTATATATTTCATAGCTTGTTTAATTGTATATGTTTCATAATCCATTTATGGTGTTAATCTTTCATTCCTGCACATGATTTTCCAGCATTGTATGCTTTTACTAACATTGATCAATGTGTTTTAGGATAGGTTATGCTCGAGCTTTTTCATATGATTTTTGCATCAAATAGTGACATGAGATTTGCCTCTTTGCTGAAGTTTGTTTTTTAAAGCCTTTCAATTTCAGTTATGCTTTGATTTCAGTCTTATTTATTTGCTGTTGTTAGCTAGTTTAGATATCAAATTCTTCATGTTATTTGACGTTATCTCTGGAGCCATGGCTTAACCCCGAAAAGCTACTTGGCGAGCTATCGGATTATAAGTGAAGTGATTTGATTTTACTTTCATTCTACAAGTAGGTAGTTTAGATATCAAGTTCTTCATGTTATTTGACATTATCTCCGGAGCCATGGCTTAACCGCGAAAAGCTACTTGGTGAGCTATCATATTATAAGTGAAGTAAATTGATCTTACTTTCATTAGTCTACAATTTTTGGTTTGTTTGAGTGCAATAGTTTAGATTTTATTTATGTACTTAGATGGGTAGCAGAGACAATGATTTCATGTTCTGTATTTCATCTTTTGTTTGATTTAAATAGTTGCACATTTACATTCCTGTTCAAGTACTAATTTTATCACTAGCATGTTTTGAGATCTTTTGAAGTGCTAAGTTTTGGAAGTTATCATAAGAGACATAAAACCTTGTCTTAAATCTACATCCATACTTTCCCTCTAAAAATATTCTTAAAACTTAGGAATAGGATTTCCATTTGCATTAGGAGACAAATAAAGACAAAACTCCATAAACAAAATAAAATTGAAAATAATAAAAAGTAAGAAAGAGTTTGTCTTGCACATATAGTGCGCCACACTTCATCAATTTATGACTCTCGGATTGATAATTAATGTAGCAATTTAGGACATACTAAATTGACTAAACATTTCGGTGCCATCGCCGGAGAAGTGTAACTAGGTAGCCGATCTCTTACATAAAAAAAAGGGAAAAATTGATAACTTTTTGAAGTATGCTCTCCTCTTGCACCTAGTGTGATCTGGAGGATCAGAAAATAGAGTTATTAGTTCAATAATTTCTTGAGTATGCTCTCTTATTGCACCTAGTGTGATTTGGAAGATCAGAAAGAGAATTATTAGCTCGACTAAAAAAAAAATGAAAAAAAATGACATGCATAGAGCAAGAGATTCTAGGGGAAGGTTTATAGCTAGGGCCAAAAGTTCGATTTTCACAACTCCAGCTACTTCAAGGCATAGACAAGATACACCTCCATCCCAGGCTCATACTCTCAGCCTTAGAATTCCTGGAATTCAAGGGGCAACAATTGAATTAGAAGATTTTCCCACAATATCTACTAAATCTGATCTAGGAGAAGAACCTTTCTTCACTTCTATAGGGGAACATATTACAGTTGAAGAAGTAGAATCACCTAGAGAAAAAGGAAAGGAAGAGACTCTCTCTAATCAACCATTAATAGAAGAACCATAAGACCCTGAGGAAACTATCATGGAAGAAGAAGTACTAGACAGGGAATATTCTCTATTTGGGGGAGGGGGTAGAGGTAGAGGAAATAATGGAGGTGGTGGTAGAGGAAACAATGGAGGTAACAATGGAGGAGGTAGAGGTAATAATTGGGAAAATAGGGAAGGAGATAACTCATTTGGATTCCCTATATCTGATGAGGAAACCCATACGACAATGAAAAACATTTCACCATCTGTCCTTCCAAACTTTTATGGGTTGCGAAGTGAGGATCCTGAAACATTTCTATTTGAGTTTGAAGTCTTGTGCCGAACCTATGACTATATGGAAGACTCTCAAAAACTCAAACTGTTTCCTTCAACATTGAAAGGAGTTGCTTTGAAATGGTTCATGGGATTAGTCATTCAATCTATTAGAACTTGGAATGAAATGAAGCAAACATTTTTGGATAGATATCGAGATTATTGTATGCCCACTAATCATAAGTTGAAGTATTCAAAATGATGCAAAAATAAGATGAGAACTTGGAGGATTTACTTGAAAGATTTCAATACAACTTGAAGAGAGCAAAAATGAGTAATTTAGACGAGGAAACCTTGAAATCCCTTCTACTAAAAGCCATTAGAGATGAATGGATATATATTTTAAACATGATGGGGAAGGGAGACATTTCTCAACTTCCACTACATGAAATAGCAGAACTATGTGTCCATCTCTCAAGGGGAAAATCTAAAACTAGAAAAGGGCCTATAGATCCTTCTCTTATTAGAGAAAACAAATCTACAACTGGATTAGTAAGTAGGGTAGAGATAGGCAATATGCTTGATGAGTTCAAAATTGATATTCTAGGGAGCCTTAGTGAACAACTAGACACCCTTAAAATTCAAAACAAGCAGAAAGCAAAAGCTGATGCCTTGACCATCTTTTGCCCAAAATGTAGAAATAAACATGCTCTAAGGGAATGCCCCTTGGATGCAAAAGTTGTAGAAACATGTATGATTTGCTCAGAAAGTCATGAGACCAAGGATTGTCCTTCAATTCCTGGGCTCAAAGTTGTCTTTCAGGAAGATCCAAATTCAGTAGTATCCCTTTGTTTTGTTTCAAGAAGACCTTGGCAAGGGCAACAAAGTTAAGGATTTAACAATCCTATGAATTTTCAGCTCCCACCAGATTGGAATTCTTGGCAACAACCTTGGCCCCAACCTCAAAATATGTACCAATCATGGGCACAAGGGGTACAAAATCCTTATGGGAGATTTTCTCAATTTATCAATATCCTCCATCTTTTCAAAATCAACAACAAGATCCACAACTTCCAAATCAAAATCCACAACTTTCACTACCATTTCCACAACAACAACCTTCTCAACAAAATCCAAATTCTCAATTCTTGCTTCCATTTCAACAAAAGAAAAATCAACTACCAGCTCAGCCATTACCAAATACCAACAACAAAAATTCTCAGAATGCTTACGTGGTAGAAGGACAACAATTTCCTACCTATATGATTGTTCCTCTTAATGATGTTCAACTAAGATCCGGTAGAGTTCTAGAAAAGGAAAAACCTTCTATAGATGTTCGAGAGCAAGATGCCTCTGAGGAGGATTCTCTTAAAGTCAATAAAGGTTCTGAGGAAGCATCCCTTCAAAAACCAATCATTCAAAAAGAAAAACAAAAAAAGTCAACCCCTACAACTCCTATAGTTGAGCAACCTACATCTTCATCCACACCTCCTTTCCCTGAAAGATTACAGATTGACAAAGGGGTGGAAAAACAAATCTTGTTGCCTCACTATGATTTCCTAGATGAATTAAAGAATGTCCGTATCAAGATTCCCTTGCTACAAGCCATTAGAGAGATTCCTATTCTGGCAAAAACAATAAAGGAGTTGAGTTTCAAAAGACTAGGTTGGAAACCAAGAGATACAAAAAAAATCCACTTGGTAGGAAAAATTGCAGATATCACGATGGGAAAGATTACCATGCAGAAATATGTGGATCTAGGTAGTCCAATTGTCAAGACACACATAAATGGGATAGAAATTCCAAATACTTTGATTGAGTTAGGGGTTACTATAAACATTATGAGTAGACAGACTAAGGAACAACTTAAAATTCCTATTCTTCTTTTTACACCCACCTTATTGCAACTTGCAGATAGATCAATAATCAAACCAGATGGTGTGTTAGAAGATATTTCAGTCTTCTTAGATTCTTGGGAATATCCAGTATATTTCATGATTTTGACTCCCAAGAGTAATCTAGGAGGGCACCCACTCATCTTAGGAAGACCTTGGCTAGCCACAGTTGATGCTTTCATTAGTTGTAGATCTGGGGATATGTACATTTTTTATGGTAGTTCAACAAAGAAATTCAATTTGTATCCTCCAGCAAAAGCAATTACAGAAGTAGGAGACAATGAATGGGTTAATGATGAAGATATTATAGAACCTGTCTTTACTATCTCTGAAGTTAGTGAAGATAGTCAAATTTTGAACACATTAGAAAATTTTGAAGCATCTTCAGAATATGATCACACACAATTTCAGTTAGATTCTGATATTGAATATTTATCATCAAGGTAAATGTCTCTTTACTCTATGGAAGAGTTTGGGAGTTCTACAGTTGAAATTTTTCCAGGTAACACATTGAATATCAACAAAAATTTGGAAAAGTTACAACAAGAAGAGCTAACCAGAATCTTGCAAAAACATTCTGCTGTATTTGCATGGGAGTATACTAATATGAAAGGTATTGACCCTAAGACTTGCATCCATCATATGTATATCGAGGAAAACAGTAGACCAATCAGACAACCTAAGAGAAGGATGAATCCAAATCTTAGGGAGATTGTGAAAGAAGAGCTCCAAAAACTACTCAATGTAAACTTCATTTACCCGATTTCAGATATCCGATGGGTTTCTCCCTTGGTTATAGTACCCAAAAAGAATGGTAAATGGAGGGTGTGCATTGATTATAGGGAATTGAATAAAGCAACTTTGAAGGATCACTTTCCTTTGCCCTTTATGATCAAGTATTAGATACATTAGTAGGCAAAAAGTACTTTTCATTTTTGGATGGTTTTAGTGGTTATAATCAAATTCAGGTAGCACCTAAGGATCAGGATAAGACCACATTTACCTATCCATGGGGAACTTTTTCTTATCGAGTGCTTCCTTTTGGATTATGTAATGCACCCGCAACATTCCAAAGAGCAGTACTTGGAATTTTTTCTGATCTAATCCATGATTGTGTAGAGGTATATATGGATGATTTCACAGTTTATGGTAATTCATTTGAAGAGGCATTAGAAAAATTGGAAAAAGTCCTTATAAGATGTAAAGAAATAAATCTTTAATTAAGCCATGAAAAATGCTTTATGATGTTTATTGAAGGTATTGTTTTAGGACATCATATTTTAGGGGATGGGATTAAAGTTGATAGATCAAAAGTTGAAGTCATCTCCAAGTTACCTATTCCAAATTGTCAAAAAGATGTCAGAAGTTTTCTGGGATTTACTGGATTTATACAATATTTATAGAAAAATTCACCAAAATAGCATCTCCACTCTTTAAACTACTTACAAAAGACTGTGAATTCAAATGGAATCCTGATTGCCAATCAAAATTTAAAGCTTTGAAAACAAGAATATATGAAGCGCCTATCTTGAGAGGACCAAATTGGAAACTTCCTTTCCATATTTCTATAGATGCTTCAGATATAGCTCTAGGGGCTGTGTTGGGACAAAAATATTTAGTTCCTTATGCCATTTACTATACCATTAAAAATTTAACTCCCACTGAGTTGAATTATACTGTGACTGAAAAAAGAGTTCTTAGCTATTGTTCATGCAATCAATAAGTTCATACATTATATAATAGGCTATGAAACTTTTATTCATATTGATCATTCTGCAATTAGATATCTAATGAACAAACCCATTACTAATGGCAAAGTTACAAGGTGGCTTCCACTTTTACAGGAATTCAATATTACTGTGTTAGATAGACCAGGGAAACAAAACACAGTAGTTGATTTCTTGTCTAGGATTCAGAATACTAAAGAAGATTCTCCTGTAGAGGACAAGTTTCCTGATGAATATTTATTTGCAATAACTACTAAGACTCCTTGCTATGCAGATATAGCTAACTATTTGGTTACAGGGAAACTACCTCCGCATTTATATCCTAGTGAAAGAAGAAAGATTATTCAGGAGACTTCAAAATATTCATGGATTTCTAACAAATTGTTTAAAACATGGATAGATATTGTGATCAGAAGATGTGTCAGGGAAGATGAAATGCCTGATATTCTCAAAGCATGTCATGATGAACCATGCGGTGGACACTTTGCTGACAAAAGAACAACCTATAAAATCCTTTCTTTAGGATCTTATTGGTCGTCCCTCTTCAAAGATGCAAAACAATATGTCAAAAGGTGTGACAACTGTCAAAGAGTAGGGAAACCTACCCTCTCAAATGAGATGCCATTACAACCACAGGTACTCATCGAACCCTTTGAAAAATGGGCTTTAGACTTTATTGGACCTATTAATTCACCATCTAAACAGAAAAAAGTATATATTGGTATGTACTGATTATGTCACTAAATGGGTAGAAGCCAAAGCATTATTTTCTGCTACTGAGCATTCAGTTGTTAGTTTTCTTTATGAGGATATTTTTACTCGCTTTGGTGTTCCAAGAGAAATTGTGACAGATCAGGGAGGTCAATTCACATCCAAACTTGTGGAGAAGCTAATGGAAGAGTACAAGGTCAAGCACAAAAAATATACTCCTTACCATCCACAAGCAAATGGTCAAGTAAAGTCCACAAACAAAGTAATTGAAGGCATCATTACCAAGAATGTTCATCTACACAAAAGAGATTGGGTAGAAAGGCTTCCTGAAGCCTTATGGGCCTATAGAACTACATGGAGGAACACAACAGGACATTCTCCCTATGAACTTGTTTATGGGAAAGAAGTTCTACTCCCCCTTGAGTTCCAAGTTAGGACCTTCAAGATGGTAGTTCAATTGGGAATGGACCTATCGAAAGCTCAAAAACATTTAATGGAGCAGTTGAATGAAATAGATGAGATTAGACAAGAAGCAATCCAAAGAACTGATCTAGTTCAATATCAAAGAGCTAAGTGGCATGACAAATACATCAAGGAGAAAAAGTTTTAAGAAGGAGATTGGGCATTGCTATTTGATTCCAAGTTCAAAGATTTCAAAGGTAAATTTCAGACTCATTGGCTTGGGCCATATGAGATTGACAAAGTTTTTAGCAATGGAGCGGTAAGAATCAAAACCATTGATGAATATCAAACTCCTCTCATTGTGAATGGTCACAGATTGAAGATCTATCATAAGCCACTCTCAAAGGAGGAATTTGTCAAAGTCTTTCAAGATAATTCTCCAATAAAGTTGGTGAAGAAGAATCCTTCTTTTCCACCAGCCTAGTCCTTGTTCTTTTCATTGTTTCTTAAAAAAAAAAAAAAAATTGTATAAGTGTGAAAACCAATCACTGATTGGCAGTCTTATACAGAAAATACAAGGAAAAAATCAGAAACTTCTGACAACCTATATTTTCAAAAAAAAAAAAAATCCCTCTCACTTCATTCATAATTGTTCCATTTCATGTCATTGCACTTCACTTCATTTCATTCCATTTCACCATCACAATTTGCCAATAAAAGTCCTTTCATGTCCAGTTTTCATATATCATTCATTTAGTCATTATTCATTTCCATCCATCTCCATTCACTTCCCCAAATCATATGTTCACTGTGTCGGTTTCCGCAGCCAAATACTGATTCCACAACTGATTGTTGATTCTGCAGCTAATACTCTGTTACTCTGCAGTGACAGTCAAATGTTAGCCAAATAATGATGAAAACCAAATGCAGGTATGGAAGAGGAAGATATGTTGAAGTTGTTAGCATGTAAAGCACCAACAAGAAGCATCCAATCAAAGGTCAGCGAACGGAAGTGGTAAGATTCTAAGGTATGAGCAAAATTAATTTCAAATAGCATTTTAAAACACATAATCTATATAGTTGTGAAACCATTAGCTCTATTATGTGTAATGATTCGAATTGATAGCTTCCATAACTCCTCCATGACCTTTGCATAATTCCACCATGAACTTCGCATCAATTTCCAACGGCCTCATGATCTTCTTCCGAATCTGACTCGTACTTAATTGTACGTCTGCATTCCACCTGTTGAACCGATTAATTATGAAGACGTAATCCTATTTGACCATGGCTCTCCTCCGCCACACAACTCCGCAGTCATTTATGAATTTGCTAACGTCCACTCCACAACCTTTTAATTCAAAATTCTGCCAAGACTCACTCTATTTCCATACCCGCCCATTGAGTTTACGATTGGCAGAACTGGTCTGTTTATACAAGCCTCCGCTCTGTGAACTCATTTTCATTACATACTCTGTATTCTTTCCATTTTTGTAACTACTGATCCTCCTCCATCTTCTGCTCACACAACCATTCCACCTTCGTCAATCCATCACTTACAGTCCATACTTATAGAGGTATTTTCAAAGCAGGAGGAAGAAATGGGCCTTCTAGTAAGAACAAAGGCGGACAGGCCTAAATTCATGGAGGGTTATCCACAGTTAAAAAGCATATTAAGGAAAGCACAGTGGTTGCAATTTGTCCAGAAATTCAGAGGTCACAATAAAGAAGTCACAGAGACATTTGCAAGGTCTTTTAGTGGCATGGAAGTTGAGGTTGGAGATCTCAAATTTTCAGTCACAGAGGCATCCATTGTAGTAGCAACGGAGCTCCCACAGCAGGGAGAACGGTGGTTCAAAAACAAAGACTTTGATGAGAGGGCCTGGAGGATTATTTTGCATAACTCAGGTATGGATAAAACCGTTTTCAAACGTGGAATCCATGTTTCTGCTCTAGAGGAAAAGTGGACTAGTTTATTATTGATAATTCAGAAGTTTATTACGTGTGAAGGAAGGTTTGGGTCCATGTACATGTACCACATTAGGTTACTAATGAATTTTCTAGAAAATCAAACCATCAATTTGCCTTATTTCCTGTTGAGTAGCCTGAAAAAGATGTCCACAACTACACAAAAGAATTTGGATGACGTAGAGCCTCACCTTTACCATCACAACCTTGTTAAAATTATGATTGAAAAACAATTGAAGGAAAGAAAGGACACTTGGGAATAGTTCTTGATTATAAACTTCTTTCAGGACCCACTTGAAACACCTGATGGTAGCTCAACAAGGAAAATTAGGAGAAGAAAAACAAGTGTAAACATTAAGGATACTCTTACTAGCATAGCTAAAGAAACTAGTAAGGAAGAAAAGTTGTTTGAAACTTTGACTGAGGATAGGAAGCAAGTGAAACTAAAGGGGAAAAGAAATGTTGAAGTTGTCTATCAAACCCCAGAACCTTCCTCAGAAGAGGATCAGATACTTTCTGAAAGATTAATCCACCTTAGAGAACAATCAACTAAAGCAAAGGAAAAAGGGAAAGAAAAATAGAGTGTAGAGAAAGGAGACACCAGCTCACAGAATCTAAGGAGGAGCTCCAGACTTAAAGGTAAATTGAAGAAATTGCAACCTAAAGGGGCCCACTTCATAGACTTAGGAGGGGAAACACCATAAAAGTCACCAACAATCCCTCCTGACCATAGCCCACAACATTTTCCTTTTTCTCAACCAGATTTTGAGATAAGTCCAAGAAAGGCTACACCTGAAATAGATCCAACTCAGTAAGAAATGTATGATTTTATTGAATCATTGGAGAAAACTGCAACAGACCAAGGCACTTCATCTACTCAGCCTAATACAACCCAGGAAGTTTTAATCCAATCACTAAAACATGAAGTTTTTGAACTAGAAGTCCTGAATAGACACATCAAAAGGGAAAATGAAACATTGAAAGAACATCGCAGGTTGGATAAAATTATCCATGACAACACCATGTTGCATCTTGGATTGTGGCACAAGAAAAATAGGAAATTGAAGAAAAAGAACAAGAGGTTGAGTAGAGCCCTTATCAACCTCAAATACAGGTTCCTAATGAGGAAGCCTAGGATGACAGTGATACCAAGGAAGAAGAAAAGAAGGCTAGATGTATTAGTAGAAGTCTCAAAACAAATGAACTGAAGGGAGGATGGTCACAGTTTTGGTTGCATGAGGACATGCAACACCTTCACAGTGGGGGTATGTTGAGCCCTAAAACTACCTCTCTTCTACAAACTTTCCTAGACCTTTTTCCCACACCAGCGCCTCATAAGCTATCAAAGATCATTACATATTGATTCTAGGAGTGCATTTAAGTGGTTTTCTAACTATATTTTTGTGTTTGCTATTTGACTTAGATTTTGTTCATCAGCTGTGGAATGCAACCACTTTTCGCAGCTGACTTGCAATTTCGTAGCTATTTTTATTGATCTATAGGTTACAGGTGTTGGCAAGTAAAATGAGGCATGTGAGCAGTTCAGGAATGATTTGGACATGGATAAGGTCCTATCCGTTCAGTCGAATTCGTAAAGGAAAGCCTTGGTCAAAGGACGGTCAAACAAGGAGTCCTACAACAATTAGGTCTCTATTTTCAGCACATGAAAGGTTCGAGACCGTTCCTAGATCCGTGGATCCTTCTTGACAGATGTAGACCATCTCCACGACACAAATCCAACATCCACCTTTTGTAGATTGAATGATCATGGCAACCAAGAAACTGAGCTCACGGGTTCTGTCTTTTTACATGCCCTCTGCTGAAGATTCCTCACGGAGAAACAATTATACAATTTCCTCTATAAATAACGTGTTTGCAAACACAAATAGTTAGTCTTGCTGTTAGCCTTTATGCTATTGTTGTAGCAATAGCTCTGCCGTTGTAACAAGAAGACATTTCCTCTATTTTGCAATATACAACTCTGTTTTTATGATTGTGTAAGCGTAATTTTGGGTTGACAGTGTATTAACCAAGGTCGTGCGGAGGGCCCCTGTTGGCTGAGGTTTTGTTTTTTATTTCTGTAAAGTTTTCCTGCATCATTTTCTTATTTCCATTGTATATATTTCATAGCTTGTTTAACTGTATATGTTTCATAATCTATTTATGGTGTTAATCTTTCATTCCTGTACATGATTTTCCAGCATTGTATGCTTTTACTAACACTGATTAGTGTGTTTCAGGATAGGTTATGCTCAAGATTTTTCATACGATTTTCGCATCCAATAGTGACATGAGATTTGTCTCTCTGCTGAACTTCGTTTTTTTAGGCCTTTCAATTTCAGTTATGCTTTGATTTCACTCTTTTTTATTTGTTGTTGTAAGCTAGTTTAGATATCAAATTCTTCATGTTATTTGACGTTATCTCCGGAGCCATGGGCTAACCCCAAAAAGATACTTGGTGAGCTATCAGATTATAAGTGAATTGATTTGATTTTACTTTCATTCTGCAAGTAGGTAGTTTAGATATCAAGTTCTTCAAGTTATTTGACGTTATCTCCGGAGCCATGGCTTAACCTCGAAAAGCTACTTGGTGAGCTATCAGATTATAAGTGAAGTGATTTAATTTTACTTTCATTCGCAAGTAGGTATTTTAGATATCAAGTTCATGTTATTTGACGTTATCTCTGGAGCCATGGCTTAACCCCGAAAAGCTACTTGGCAAGCTATCGTATTATAAGTGAAGTAAATTGATCTTACTTTCATTAGTTTGCAATTTTTGGTTTTTTTGAGTGTAATAGTTTAGATTTTATTTTTGTACTTAGATTGGTAGTAAAGACAATGATTTTATGATCAATATTTCATCTTTTATTTGATTTAAATAGTTGCACATTTACATTCCTGTTCAAGTACTAATTTTATCACTAGCATGTTTTGAGATCTTTTGAAGTGCTAAGTTTTGGAAGTTATCATAAGAGACACAAAACCTTGTCTTAAATCTACATCCATACTTGCCCTCTAAAAGTATTCTTAAAACTTAGGAATAGGATTTCCATTTGCATTAGGAGACAAACAAAGACAAACCCCCAAAAACAAAATAAAATTGAAAATAATAAAAAGTAAGAAAGAGGTTGTCTTACACATATAGTGCGCCACACTTCATCACTGTACGACTCCCAGATTGATAATTAATGTAGCAATTCAGGGCATACTAAATTGACTAAATAGGTGGAAATATTGATTCACCCCCGTCTCAGTATTTCCAACAGACTCCATCTTCTATCAAGTTTTTTTTTTTTGATCCTTTTTGGTTTCTTTTTTTAGGAGAGTATTTAACCACTCTTGTAAAATTGTTGTTACTTGATGTACTTTCAAGTCCCATGGACCTACTTTCATCAATCTTGAAAATCGATATAATTTATTTCTTTCCTCCATTATGTCTTCTCCCATTACCTTGCTTGAAATCTTCCCAGTAAATCCTCAAGGGATCAATGCCAACCACAAAATAATATCTTCAAGTGGATGTTGAATTTGTAACTATGGCCAGTCTTCATAATATATATTTGGTAATTTGATGTACTTTTATTTTATCATTGTAAATCATATTTTAAATAAAAGAGTCAAAAGGTAAATTTATCTCAACTCAAAGTCCCATTGTGACTTTTAAGAGAAGGAAATTTAATTTTTTTGAATTGTGATTTTTGGATCCAAAAGTAGTCAAGTTGGCCTCTCTCCAAGTCAATTCAGCCTTAGCAGAATACACACCCATTCGACCAAGACATATCACTATATAAAGGTACTTTGACCATCTCCACTTGGGAAATTCACATCTCTCACACAAGACAATTTTTGGGCAAGCAAGCGAATGGTAAGAAGGATGAATAGGACGACAAAGAAGATGAACTAGCTCTCTTTCTCTCTTTCATAAAATCACACATGTTGATACAATATTTCTCTCCTAGTTTTCAGTTTTTCTGGGCATTCTGTTGCAGGGGGCGAAATTCTAGGCAATTGCATGGGGTCGAAATTCTGGGGTAACTGGTAGCTGCAAGGAGGTTGAAAGTTCTGGGTTAGATCAGGAAGAATGAATTTCTGGATCATATTGGGTGGATTAATTTGGAGGGGAAGATGAGGTTTGACCATAGGTCTAGGTGTGTCTCTCATTGAATAGAAGAATTTCCCTATTGAAAATGTTGTTGGGTTCTTTGTGCATTGTGATTTCTACTGTTCTATTGTTCCTTATAGTTGAATTTATGAAGTATAATTATTGAATGATATATTGGAATAAAATTAAAAGATCTACATCAAAATTAATTATCAAATTTTTAGATATATTGTGCTAGTTATTATTTCACTTAGAAAATCAACATGGTATCAGAGCTTTGGTGAAGAAAGGAACTTTGAGATCACTTCTAAAAAACCCTAATTTGAGACCATCATTATTGTGGTCCTTCTTGATCCACATCCATGGCCTCCTCTATGAAATATGAAAACAAGTTAGAGGGAGCCTCAAACTTTAGGGCTTGGAAACTTAGAGTTGGTATTATTCTTACAGATAACTGTTGAGAATTGGCAACAAGGAATTCAAGTTTAATTTTTCCTTGAATTAAACTGAGAATTAAAATCGAATTCTATTCTCATAGAAACTTGTAAATAGTTAATTAAGTTTAATTAACTTAATTAGCTTAGGAATTTCGAGTTGGAAGTATTTTTCTAGTCATGTATATGTTCTCCCTAAGTTTTAGGGGTCCAGTGTGAATTTAAATTGAGTTGGTAATTAGATAACTTAGTTTACTGAGTTATGGTTAGTTAAATTAGTTATAACTATTTGTGGAGCTAAAAGAGGACTAACAGTCAGTTGGTGCACTAATTCAGCCACTAGTGCTACTCCAATTAACTGAAGATTTCCTCATGAGAAACTCATGCATGTACGTTTAGAGAAAGATCCAATTGAGACTAGAGTACATGGACATGGTACTATCAGTTGCATGATTTACTGAGTTATATAGATCATGCATGCAATCAGGAATTGGACCTAGTTTGGATTGCATAGTTTTGGAAGCATTGGATTCCCATTAATATGGGTTATTCAGCCATAGAAATTGTGCAAGGAAATAGGGGCGTGGAGAGCTACAGAATAGGCTAAGGATTTAGCTTGAGCTTGTTTGTGAGCTAAGAGAGTTGAGCACACTTGTGCAAAATTGTTCTAGTGAGAACAAGCTTTGTATCTTCACTCATATTTCTAATATATGCAGTACATATAACAGGGTTTTGAGTAGTGGATTTGCCCAGATACATCTTGTGTTACGTGCCATTGATTTATCTTCTTCTTGTTCATATTATTTTCATTGATCTATTGGCTTCTGCTAGTTGAAAGTAGAAGTATATTCTTGTCTTGTACTTTATTAAATTGCACGAGCTTGTGAATCTACAGGATTTTCTACATGGTATCCGAGCTGAGAACAATATACAGGTGAAATTTGAATTTGCAATACATACTTCAGGATCGGCAGATGGTGTAGAATTTTCACCTATAGATCAACCTGATATATGCAATGTCCTAAAGCATAATACTTGATCTACTTCTACCATAAACTTTGAGGAAGCTTAAATAGATATGAGCATCATCAAGATTGAACAAATATAATTGAGAATGAGAAGTAATCAACCATAACACAGAAGATATATCACTAGGGAAAGCACCAGCCTAAAAGCCCAACTCTGTATTATCATACAAGTGGAAATCTTGTTCAAGTTACAAAAAGATCAAATCTCAAGCTATCCTATTCTCTCTGCACTCAAACAATACTGCTCACAGACTCAATAGGCATAGAATATATCTTCCTCAAGCCCTCCAAGCCTCCTATTTCCTTGTGTAGTTTTGATTGGGGTCCAATGATATCACATGTGCGAATTGGCCTCATCACACTCACTGTAACCTCATGTCCAATTGCACAATCCATAAGGAATAATATTCCTTCTACATGCAAGGAATATTCACCAAGGAATATCCTAGCAACTGATAGTACACTGTCTCTCCATCTGATCTCAACTGGGTCTCTGACTGAACTGACATGCATGAGTTATCCATGAGTGAATACTCAGTTATCTGAATTACAGTAGTTACATGCATGCAAGCATTAACTAACTGAACTCTTATTAATTTAACAAACTGTTAAATTAATCTAGCTAGACTTGGCTAAGTTAAACTGAGTTAACTGATTACAACTCAATATTACAACTCATCCTTATCTCTTTAACTGAAGGTTAAATTCCTCAATTAATAGAGAAACTGTTGCATGTCCTCACATAGACTTCAAGATTGAATTTCCTTAACTAATGAACTCAAGATGAATTAATTAATTAATTTCCAAACTGCTGTTGATATCAAATTCGAATTTTACTTCCTATGTTTAGTCCAGGGACTGACTAAAATAAGAAGGGATCCCGAAATGCTACTTTTAGAAAAGCTATTTTTATCACTTTCACTTTTCACCCATTGTTGCTAAGACCTCCAATGGCTGAACTGTTATTTATAGTAGTGATATTTTTAGCATTTCTTGTTGCAAATCTCAGCAGATGGCGTTCTACAGTTTGCGGCTCGAGTATGCCTTGGAAGGAAGCTTGAATTTTATAGCCTGGAGGGACATAATGGAGGTTGTGCTAGAGGATAATGATATGAAGGAATTCGTCGATCAAGAAATTCTTAAGCCAGCAACATTAGATGCACAAAATTTGGCCAAATGGAACTTGAAGTGTGTGGCGAAGGCGAGGCAGATAATCCTTGAGGGAGTTCGAGACCACATCATCTCGAGTCTCCATGGAAAGGAAAATTCGTATGCTATGTGGAAAGAATTGACGAACTTTTATCAGAACAACAGTGACCAAAGGAAATTGGCACTAAAGGACAAACTTCGAAAAATCAAAATGGAGAAAGGGGAGACTATTCCAAAATACTTGACCAAGTTCACCCAATGTCATGATGAACTTGGAAGTGTTGGAATTATGGTTTTCGATGATGATGTGGTAAGTATTTCTCTTTTAGGACTCCCAAAGTGTTGGCATAGTTATCAGGACTCTATTAATGGTCGGGAGAAGCTGTCAGATTGGGAACAACTCTGGTCAGATTTGATGCAGGAGGAGATTAGGAGGAACACTAGGGATGGATCTTCATCAAAGGCTGATGATGAAGGGGAAAGGGAAAGCTTCCCATTCCAAATCAGATTCTTCTCATGGAGGTAAGATGAAAGACATGATGAAAGTTAAGTGCTTTCATTTTCATGACCTGGGCCATTTTTCTACAAATTGTCCACTTAAGAAGTCCAAGAAGAAGTCCTCAAGAGGAGTGGTGGGTGAGACTTTGGCCTCTCAATTAAAATTGGACTTTTCCCTCATTGCATGCATGGTGTCATCAATGATGGGAAGTGTATGGTACATAGATAGTGGAGCTTCATTCCACATGACTGGAGACAAAGAGTTATTTAGTGACTTGGAGGAGAAAGATCTCCATATGCATATCAAGATGGGTGATGACGAGAAGTATAGTGTTATTGGATTGGGCATGGTTACTTTTTCGAGGGAGCATGGGGCTCCACTCACCTTGAAGAATGTTATGTATGTGCCTGGGCTGAAGAAGAACTTGGTATCCATTTCCATGCTTGAGGATAGAGGCTATGATGTGATGTTCTTAAAAGGAAAGGTGTTCCTTTGACACATAGCCATGAGTCAAGTAAAGAAGATAGGGATTCATGTGAAGAATCTCTATAAGTTGGAGATAGAGGAGTGCGTTGATTTGAGAACAAAAGAAGAAAGGGTGCAGAGCTGAGACGTTGGCGAGTTGTGACAAATTTGATTGGGACACTTGCATCATGGAGCTTTGAAGATATTGCAGTAGATATCTACCAGTCTTCCCAACAATATGCTTGAGCAAGTTGATACATGCAAAGGGTGTAATTTGGGAAAATACACCAAGTCTTCCTTTCACGATATAGATAGTCGAGCATAGGCTATTCTAGAGAGAGTCCATTCAGATGTGTATGGACCATTCTTGACAACATTCACGACCAAACACAGGTATTATGTTATATTTGTTGATGACTATTCTCATAAATGTTGGATATTTTTCATGCAGAAAAAGGATTAAACTTTCAAAAAAATTTGTGATTTTAAAGCATTGATGGAGAAAGAGTTGAGAAAGAAGGTTAAATATCTATAGATTGATAACAGTGGTGAGTATGTATCAAACGAGTTTAAGAATTTTTTTGTAGAGAAAGGGATTAAACGGGAGTTGACGACACCCAATAACCCTTAGCAGAATGGGGTGGTCGAGAGGAAGAACAAAATCATAGTAGGGGCAGCGAGGGAAATGTTGCATGATTAGGGCCGACCACTACACTTGTGGGCTGAGGCATGCAACACAATGATTTATGTTCAGAACTATAGCCCACATAAGATGCTTGAGATGAAGACACCAGAGGAGGATTATTCTAGTAAGAGACAAGATGTTGGCCACTTCAGGATTTTTGGGTCATCAGTATATTTCCATGTGACCAAAGATGCATGGAAGAATCTTGAGCCAACAACAGAGTTGGGGATATTTGTGGGGTACACTGATACATCTCACAACTATCGGGTGTACTCTCTAACCAACAGGGTGACAATGATTCGTAGGGATGTGAAATTCGATGAGGAGAAGGCCATGCAACTTGAGAGGGAGCTT
The DNA here is from genome assembly GCA_000404065.3 of Pinus taeda. Classification (NCBI taxonomy): domain Eukaryota; kingdom Viridiplantae; phylum Streptophyta; class Pinopsida; order Pinales; family Pinaceae; genus Pinus; species Pinus taeda. The sequence continues at coordinate 130,002 of APFE031292814.1, forward strand.
GAGCTACATGCGGATGACGATATTTTAGCTCCTAAGGTTGAGGAGCCTCAAATTGATGTGGAGAAACCACATACAGAGGATCTGGGAGTGGAGACATCTACTCAGGCAGAGTCTTCCAGAGAGGTAAGAAAGCGCACCAGAGAGGTTGACAAATTGTTGGATGATGCACAGGAGAATGTGGGAGAACCCACTTATCAAGGCAGGTAGAGGAGGTCACCTGAGAGGTACACTTGATACATGGATCTTATGGGTGAATGTGTTGTTATAGAGCCATCTTCCTTTAAGGAAGAAGTGGGGCGACTGATTTGGGTTGATGCCATGGTGGAGGAGTATGACTCCATAGTTCATAACAATGTTTGGGATGTGGTCCCAAGATTGGAGGACAAGTTAGTGATGAGCTCCCGCTGGATTTACAAGGTAAATAAAGCTACATATGGTAGTGTGGAGAAGCATAAGGCTAGATTTGAGGCCCATGGCTTTTCACAGGTAGAGGGGATTGACTATGATGAGACCTTTTCTCATGTTGCAAAGTACTTGTCAATCATATATATATTAACACTATCTGCGTAGATGGGTTGGAAGATACATGAGATAGATTTGAAGACAACCTTCCTCAGTGTCATGATTAAGGAAGAGGTGTACATAGATCAGCTTGAAGGTTTTGAAACCTTTGACCGTTAGTCATTAGTTGCATGTGTTCCAGCTCAAGGGAGCATTGCATGGGTTGAAGGAAGCATCATGTGCCTGGTACACTAGGATAGATAGCTACTTCACCCGGTTAGACTTCATGAAGAGTGAAGCAGATGTGAACCTATACCACATAGTGGTGGAAGGTAATTTTTTGATAATTGTACTTTATGTTGATGATCTCATACTGATAGGTTATGATCAAATGATCAAATCTTGCAAGGAGGACCTTGCAAGAGAGTTTGGGATGAAGGAAATGGGGTTCATACATTACTTTCTTGGCATGGAGGTATGGTAGGGATATGGAGAGTTGTTTGTGTCTCAGGGCAAGTATGCCAATGAGATACTCAAGAGATTCCACATGGAGAGCAGTAAACCCATGGAGACTCCTCTAGCAGGTAACTGGAGGAAGGAGGATGCTACTTCAGGGGAAGTAATGGAAGCTACTATTTACAGGCAACTTGTGGGTTCACTCTTGTACTTGGTGAAGACACGATCGGATATGTGCTATGTAGTTAACCAACTTAGTCAAGCGATGGTTAGGCCTGCCAAGATGTATTAGAAGGTGGAAAAGCATGTGTTGAGATACCTCAAGGGAACTTATCAGTATGGATTATGGTACAGATGGATAGAGGGAGTGAAGTGTCAAGGCTTCACTAATGCAGATTGGGTAGGGAGTCCATCTGACGAGAAGAGCACATAGGAGGGATCTTCAGTATTGGGTCAACGACAATTTCTTGGTACAAATGGAAACAGAGATCAGTTGCACTCGGTTTGATAGAGGTAGAGTACATGGTTGTGAGTCAAACAAAATGTGACACCATCTAGATGAGGAAGATCCTGGTTGGTTTGTTTGGTCAACAGATGGATCCAACTGTGATTTACTGCGATAATCAGAATTGTATCAAACTATCTGAAAATCCAATTTTTCATGATCTGTCCAAGCATATTGATATCCGATATCATCATCTCAGAGATTATGTATTGAGATGGATTATGTTGTTAGAGTACATTCCCATGGAGGAGAAAGATGATGAAATTTTGACAAAGGAATTGTCAAGATGTAAATTCGAGTTTCACAGAGATAGGATTGTTGAAAATGGCAACAAGAAATGCTAAAAATAGAAGTGTTAAAAATAGCACTACTATAAATAGCAGTTTGGGTACCAATGCTGGATTGAGCAACAGGGAATGAAAAATGGAAGTGCTAAAAATAGCATTACTGTTTTTAGCAGTTCAGGATGGATTTCTATTTTAGTCAGTCCCTAAACTAAAATAGTGAAGTAAAATTCGAATTTGATCTTAGCAGCTGTTTGTAAAATAATTAATTAATTCATCTTGAGTTAATTAGTTAAGGAAAATCAAACATGAAGTCTATGTGTGGACATGCAACAGTTTCTCCATTAATTGAGGAATTTATCCATCAGTTAAAGAGATAAGGATGAGTTCTAATTTGAGTTGTAATTAGTTGGCTCAGTTAACTGAATCGAGTCCAGTTAGATTGATTTAAACAATTTTTTTAAATTAATGTTAGTTCAGTTAGTTAATGCATGCTTGCATATAATTGCTTCACTTCAGATAACTGAATATTCTCTCATGAATAACTCATGCATGTCAGTTCAGATAGAGACCCAGTTGAGATTAGAGGAGGGACAGTGTACTATCAGTTAGATGGATTTTTCCTATAAAGGAAGCTCATCCATGGAGAAGGATTTATCTCCTTTAGATTGCACAGTTGGATCAGAGGTTAGTGAGTGCATGAAGAGGCCAATTCACACAAGTGGCTGCAGTGGACCACAAGGAAAATTGCGTAAATAAATAGGCGGCTTGGAGGGAAAAGGAGAAGGTTTGAGAGAGGCCTTTGATTGTCTATGAGCAGCAGAGGGATTGCAGAGAGAGTAGGATAGCTTGCGAGCTGATTCTTTTTGTAATCCATACTATATTTCCACTTGTATGATAATACCAAGTTGGAGTTTTAGGTTGAGGCTTTCCCCGGGTTATTTCTTCTATGTTATGTGTGATTTATTTCTCCTTATCAGTTATATGTGTTCAATTAATCTTGTTCAATTCGATTAAGCTTTTGCATAATTGTTTGTAGAAGTGGATCAAGTATTTTTCTTAAGTATATTGCATTATCAGGTGATCTACAGTGGGAATTTCTACAAGGATCAGGGTAGCCGATAATCCCTTTATTGTTGAAAGTGAGTGTTAGGAAATGGAAACAAGAAATTCCAGTTTAATTTTTCCTTGAATTAAACTACGAATTAAAAATGATTTCTATTCTCATAGCAACTTGTAAATAGTTAATTAAGTTTAATTAACTTAATTATCTTAGGAATTTCAAATTGGAAGTCTTTCTGTAGTCATGTATATGTTATCCCTAAGTTTTAGGGTTCGGTATGAGTTTAAATTGAGTTGGAAATTAGATAACTCAGTTTACTGAGTTATGGTCAGTTAAATTAGTTCTAACTGTTTGTGGAACTAATAAAGGACTAACAGTCAGTTGGTGCATTAATACATCCACTAGTGCTACTCCAGTTAACTAGAGATTTCCTCATGAGAAACTCATGCATGTCAGTTCAGAGAAATACCCATTTGAAACTAGAGTGAAAGGACAATGTACTATCAGTTGTATGATTTACCGAGTTGTATAGATCATGCATGCAATCAGGAATTGGACCTAGTTTGGATTGTGCAGTGTTGGAAGCACTGTATTCCCATTAATATGGCTATTTAACCATAGGAATTGCGCAAGTAAATAGGGGCTTTGAGAGTTGCAGAATAGGTTAAGGATTTAGGTTGAGCTTTCTTGTGAGATAAGAGAGTTGAGCATACTTGTGTGGAATTGTTGTAGTGAGAATAAGCTTTGTATCTTCACTCATATTTCAGATATATGCAATACAGATAGTGGGGTTTTGAGGAGTGGTTGTCCCCATATACATCTTGTATTATGTGCCATTGATTTATATTATTCTTATTCATATTGTTTTCATCGATCTATTGGCTTATGTTGGTTGAAAGTAGTAGATTCTTGTCCTGCGCTTTAGTAAATTGCTTGAGCTTGTGAATCTACGAGATTTTCTACAATAACAAGGTATTAGATATTGTAACAAGAAAATCTATGGAAGCAACAAAGGCAATTGGGAAGGAGAAGTTTAAGGAAGATGATCTCAATAATATGAGCATTATTATGGACTCCATTAGATATCATCCCATCCCCTACATCAAAAAGTTGGATACTTCTAAGGAGATGTATGATGCCCTAACAAATCTCTATACTATTAAGAATGTTGGTCAATCCATGAGTTTAAATAATGAACTTTGTGATGTAATGATGACAAATGATGACACAGTTGCTTCATATTTTGTAAGGATTTCTCAAATAAAGGATCAGATTGCAGCATTTGGAGAAACCATTCCTGAAAGTGAACTCGTGACTACAAAAGTCAATGGTCTACCTAAATCATGGGATGCATTTGCAACAGGGATAATAAGTTGGAAGAAAACTCCTGTAATGTGAAGAACTATGGGACTCTTATGATCAAGAATAATCAAGGATTATATTGAGAAATTTATAGGTAAAAATACCAAAATTATGATATCTGACATCAAAGGAGAATACATATCAAAAGAGCTTGTGGCTTTCCACAAGAAATATAAGGCTAAGAGGGAGCTTATTGTCCCTTATAATATACAATAGAGTGGTGTCCCAGGATGAAAGAATAGGTCCATTAAGGATTTTGTCAAGGTGATGATGCATGACCAATACTTTCTATTGCTTTTATGGGGAGAATCATCATTGGTAGTCGTATATATTCAGAACAAAAGTCCTCATCAGATTCTAGAGGGTATGACTATTAAAGAAACATTCTTTAGAAGGAAGTCATAGGTTGGGCACATGATAATTTTTGGTTCTCCTGTCTATATACATGTTATAAAGGATAAGAGGAGTAATCTTGACCCTTTATGGAACAAAGGAATATTTTTTGGTTACAGTGAATCATCTAAGGCCTATAGAGTGCGCATTCCAACACAACAACACATTGAGGTCAGTTGGGATGTCACTTTTGATGAGAAACTGGCATATTAGAAGTCCAAGAGATTTTTAGTGGACTCCCTTGATGAAGTTAAGCATGAGGAAGAACATTCAAGTTATACAAAAGGTCCTATAGAGCTAGAAGGGCCTCATGAACAACTGGAACTAGTTGTCGTTCCCGAAATAAGGAAAATACATGCATGGCTTAAATCTACATTGGAAGAAGCAAAAGGACATGTGACACTTGATCGCACATCTAGAGAAATTAAGAGACCTAAAATTTTCTATAGATATGCTACTCTCATGAATAGTCTTATTAATTCAAAATCTTCCACTTATGAAGAAGCGACCAACTAGGAGATGTGGAAGGAAGCTATGAATGAAGAATATTAATCAGTCATGAACAATGATGTCTAGGAGATTGTTCCAAGGCCAAAAGGACAACTACTGGTAACTTCCAAATGGATATATAAGATTAAGCATGCTCCAGATGGTAGTATTGACAAACACAAGGCGTGGTCTGTGGCTAGAGGGTTCTCCCAAAAAGAGGGAGAATATTATGATGATACCTTTGCTCTAGTTGTCAGGTGCATTGTTTGGTCTTTACTTACTAAGGTAAGTTAAGCTCTGTTATAGACATTTTTGGGCACTTCACCCCCAATCATAAATATCCATAAACTGAGGGCTCCTAAGTCCCTAAAAGTGTTGCTTCACTGCCTAAAGGAACAAGGTCAGCTGATTACATCATCTCCCAGAAGTTCTCCACTAAAACTGCTCATAAATGGTCAAAACTGGACCATACTGAAAGCTCAATGCAGAGGGTGTGATGCATATCACCTTCCCAATGTACACGGTGCGATGCATATTGATTTTCTCCTCTGTAGGGTGCGATGGTCGGGAATGGACAAATGGCAGGGACAAAAATGTGAGGTGGAAGATCATGGAATCTTCTAGAAGCTTCCCCTCTGACACTTGCCACTCCATTTTTGACTAGGGGTGAGCAAGAGATCTTCATTCTCCAAGTGGAAGCAGGAACTATCAGAGAGAGGACACTAATCAAGATCCCAAAAGATGGCTCACCTCTCTGTAATCATCTATATATGGATCCCTCATCACAGAGATCCAGAGGCTAGAATTTTGTATCTTATAAAGAAGTACTATTGGTATTTTGGTGTACATTCATAGTGTTGGGTGATCTAGCTTTGCTTGAGGTGAAGAAGGGCTTCTTAGCTGGAGGATGATGCTGGGTCAGAGCACATGGTTGTAATCTTCTTGCTACTTTTCATCTGAATAAAGCTATTCTTGTTTCCTTCCATATTCTTGTGTACTTGTTTATATATGCATGTATATGGTTAATGCACATCTGATCCTTCATTATTTATGAATTTAGATCCTTATTTCTTGCACAGTAGTATGTTGCTGTGATTCCACAGGTTCTTTTGAAGCTAGGCAGACAAAGGAGAAGCGGCGAAACTCTATCAAGAAAGAGAAGAAATCAAGCGCAAGACTCAGGTTGGACCTCTTGGTCCTCTTCTCATCTATTTTCATAAAAGGAACCAATAGTAGACTTTCATTGTTTGTTTCTAAGATAGCCACCCATCTTAGTGGGAACAGCAGCATTCGAGTGGACACTATTCCCCTATAACAAGTAGAGTATATTCTTGTCTTGTGTTTTAGGAAACCACATGAGTTGTTGAATCTACAATAAAATATACATATCTTATGGAGAAATTATGTTGTATATTTGTAACTTCTCGTGAAATTTTCTAAATCATAAGACACAAACCTACTCTACTTCTCTGCGTATTTTAATTCACAATCTAGGACACAAATCATAAACATAAAATAATAAATATCACACATGCATAATGATTTATCTTAATAGGGGAAAACAACTACTCAAAACCCCTTCCTATTTGTGTTGTATTAATAAAATAATAGAGAAGTAATATATATGCTTGCTCAAGCCTTAGCACAATATTTTAGGGGAAAGCAACTAATCAAAATCTTCCTATCTGTGTTGTATTAAACAAATAATAGAGAAGTAATATATATGCTTGTTCAAGCCTTAACACAACCTACAAGTGTATAGCCTATCTCTCTGCCTCATTGATTGACTGTGGCCAACACTTAGCCAATTTTAAGCCCTCCAAGCCCCTATCTCCTTTACAAATCCTGACTAATTAGGCCTCTATTATTTAGGAATTTTCCCTCAATTGACTGCAAAATCCATAAGGTTTGATCTCTGATTGCATGCACCACTTGCGCACATCACAATAGTCTACAACTGATAGTACAATGCGTTGGAATCTCCACCTCAACTAGGTAACTCAAATTCTCTACATGCATTAGCTAATTTGGGCTAATTGATCAGTTAATTGGATGATCACTGAGTTGGACTAAAGTCACACTACTCAACTAACCTTTTTGTCACCAAAAAATTGATCATCTAGCCTAATTTACTAGATGGATCGAAGCACACCATGTAAAACCAATTTTACCATAGTAAAATTGCTTTCATTGTGAGAAATTACCTAATAAACTACCGTTATTAAGTAATTTATAGTTAAACCCATGAATAATAATTAAATAAATCACTATTTATTTGATTTTCATCTAGGGATAATTATTTTAACCATTATTTTATCATTATTACTTGTCATATTTGACCCAATCATGAAAAATAAACAGATAAATCACTAATTATCTTATTTTTCTCTAAGAATAATTAATTAATCACTAATTAATTGTTATTCTTTGTCAAATTTGACTAAATCCCTTAGGGATAGTTAAATAAATCATTATTTTTTTATTATTCCTTAACGAATTCCTTGAGATGATAAATAAATCATTTATTTATTTATTATTTCTAAATAAAAGTTTAGATATTTTTTCACTCCTAACCAAATATAATAAAATATTCCAAGTGGTTATTCCAAGAATGGGATCAATAATATTTTATTATTTTTCATTATTGGAGGATAACTCAATATTTTGTTATAAATAGAAGGGTTTTCCATTCATTATTCAGTTTTGATTATTTTCATTGTTGCACTCACTATTGCAACTCTGATTATTTTCATTGTCGCACACCATATTTTTGTTTAGTTACACATTATAGAGGAGAGAGACACTACACAAGATGAAGATGTTTGAGGATAGCCGAGAACCCATAACATAAAGGGGACTGCTAACATTAATATTTTCTTTTCACAAGTGTTATTATTAAATTATTCTTTACATATTTGGTTTCCATTGGATAATTGGAGTTATTACGCTATCTTTTGTTTAACTATGATCATAGCATAGATCAGAATTTTGATACGTTTTGTTTCTATCAATAGTTGCAGATCTACAATGTTTAACAGCCATTCCTATTGTTGAGATTGTTTGTCATCCACAATCTTAAGTGGGTTCTTTTGGTACATCATTGAGAAGAAAACACTACAACAAACCTTGCACTAGTTTCTACAAGAATTAGAACTAGTTTAACTGAATAGGACTTAATATAACTGAATTAGATTGCTACAAATTAGTAGTCAATCATGCTTAACTGAACTCAAGATCATCTGACTCAAATTAACATAAATACGTAAATTTATTAATTTATTAATACAACTACATGAAGTTGGCATCTCTCACTTTTTCATTAGTTCTCGAGATACGAAAACATATTTGATCAAGTGTAATTTTTAAGTGTGTCTACTTTGGAATATATTTTCTAGAATTTTGATTTACTTATTAATAATTATTAGGCTAATGGTAGGGATCTATCATGGAATATTTTCAATAATTGTTAAGAGATATGGTTGAGATTTATGTCAAAAGAAGCTATGCATTTTTTTCCTTTTTAATTTAATTAAAAATAATATAATGTCTACAATTGTAATTGAACTTTCATTTCTTATTATTATAGCTACCACAGACATGGAGTTAGGCACTCCATTTTTCTCTTGACCTATATTACTTTGGTTTTGACAAAAAAATTGGAGCTTCTCCATAGTTTAACATACTAGGGATTGAATTTTATTAATATTTAAAAATATTTATCTACAATATTATTGGTTTACATCTTACTTTGTAATGATTGTTAATGTAGTTTTTGGACAACACAATGCCACAATGTCATGCTCTCATAATTTTTGGATGAAATTGCAATATTTATGCCATGATCTTTAGATACTTTTAATATTTTTCATTGTTAAGTTTTATAGGAAACCACCAAAAATTAAAATCCTTCAAAAGAACTCATATAAATAACATATTTACCATTTAAGCAACTATTTGAATAAAAAAATGGATAAGCCCAAGATGTAAATAGAATTGTTATTGCTACTATTATTTATGTTTTCTTCAACGCTTTAAACATAAAAATGTAAATGTGAAAACTTAATTATATAATTTTCCTTAGTATCAATAAAAACCATTAAAATTTTATTAATAATAAATTCAAATGGTTATCAATTCAAATACCTAATATCTAACTAAATAAAAAAACTCTATTTTTGTAATTTATATTTTTTTAATGTAATATATTCAACCTATTTTTACCATATATATAGCACGAACAACTTTCTGAACAAAAATCTTATCACTACAATAAGACATTATTATTGTTCACCATTATTTATGTTTTCTTGAACACTTTAGACATAAAAATGTAAATGTGCAAACTTAATTATATAATTTTACTTAATATCTTTTTTTTCTGCGCAAATACTAAACTACTTATATTAAGAAAATGAGAAAAAGATATATACAAGAGGACAAAGCCTCTGAGAGCGAATGAACAGCTCTCTGTCAAGTTTTCCCCACCAAAAAATTGTGTTTACAGGCATTGACATAGTGCCTATTCTCAAAATTACATTCCAGTCTACAGATTTAGACATAATGACATGGAATTTAAACAAAATACATAAGTAGAAACAGAATAAACAAAGCATAGGTGCCTGTTACAAAAGAAGGGACACGCGTCAAAGATTCCTCATGCTGGAAGCTTCCGGAGCTGGGCGCAGGTGGCAAACGCAACAAAAACCATAGGCAGACAGAGCGCAGGTGGCAATCGACCCAAAAAACCAAAGACGAAACCGCCCGAGATGTGCCTTAATCCTTCCCCGCCTCAGCTGCCGCTTGGTTCTCTGTTTCCTTCTGCTTAGCTGCTTGCTGCTCGGCCTCCCATTCAGCTTCCTCCCTTTCTGGATCAGGCACACAAACCACCTCCATACCCGCCGGTATGTCCTCCAACCTTAGAATTCCTAGAGGGAGAATAGGGTACAGGCGACAACCAAAGAAGCGGGCAGGTTTCTTGTCGTCTTCAGGCGTTTTCTTGGCTTGGGGGTCCGGCACCTGATGCTGAACCGAACTGGTAATTTCCATATCCATAAGGCTGCATATTTCACGGAGGGCTTCATTCTGCTCTTTTGATTGAACACCTGTGCTTTCCTCTTCAAGCTTGCTCTGAGAGGAAGGTAGGTAGGAACTTTCTTCCTTGCTACCGCTCTGAGAGGAGTTGTTGATGCTTGGCTCCTGCTCCTCTGAGATCCTCTTTCCGCTTCCTTCTTCTCTGTCTTCCTCCGTAAAAACCACAGTAATTAACGTAGAGACAATAGGCTTATTGGTGCGACGGTAGTATTTGAACTTAACCGTCTGCACCGAATTGCTAATGTCCGAGTCTGAATCGTCAGAACCAGGAGAGCTGGGCAAGGCGTAAGCCAGCGGGGAGACACGCCGCGGGCTATGGACACCTCTGCCACCAGGGTTCCCCCTCTGACCCTGATTCCTACCTCTTCGTGGCGAAGCGTGGCCTCTGATAGGCATCCTTAACCTATAGTGCTGTAACAGAGTTTGCTTTGCTCTCCTCTCCGAAATGAACAGTAACAGAGAGGACCCAATGTCAAACTGCTCTCTGCCCCTGAAGCGATTCTGCTTCCCTGACCAGAAATTGGGTTTGCCTCTGGGCTTACCCTCTCCTATTCTCTCCTTCTCTGCCCACAAACCAGCATTATCGTGCAGAGCGGAGCTGAAATCCCTTGCCTGTTCAGATAGGCCTGTCAAACTTAACTCTCTGCTCTCAGACATTCTGGCTTCAGCAATTTTAATTCCTTGGTAGTTCGGGCGAAGGGAATGGCATTGAATGCCATTGAATGCGCTTTTAATGAAGTTCATTAGGCGCTTGTCAAGTTGCCTTCGCGCCGAAGGCTCCTCGTGGTAGTCACGTGGCGGGCTTCTGTCAATGTGTCACCCGCATCCGGGTAATTTGACTTAATATCAATAAAACCATTAAAAAATTATTAATAATAAATTAAAATGGTTATCCAAATGACAAATATCTAACTAAATAAAGTAACTCTATTTTTGTAATTTATATTTTTTTTAAGTAATATATTCAGCCTATCTTTACTATATATTTGGAAAGAACAACTTTCTTAACAAAATTATTATCGCTACAAAAAGACATTATTATTGTTTACTATATATTTGGAAAGAACAACTTTCTTAACAAAAATATTATCACTACAAAAAGACATTATTATTGTTGTTAACCATTATTTATGTTTTCTTCAACACTTTAGACTTAAAAATGTAAATGTGCAAACTTAATTATATAATTTTACTTAATATTAATAAAAACCATTAAAAATTTATCAATAATAAATTAAAATGGTTATCAATTCAAATAACAAATATCTAACTAAATAAAACAACTTTATTTTTGTAATTTATATTTTTTTAAAGTAATATGTTGAGCATATTTTTTACAATATATGTGGCAAGAATAACTTTCTTAACAAAAATATCATCACTACAAAAAGACATTATTATTGTTGTTCACCATTATTTATGTTTTCTTCGACACTTTAGACTTAAAAATGTAAATGTGCAAACTTAATTATATAATTTTACTTAATATTAATTAAAACCATTAAAAATTTATCAATAATAAATTAAAATGGTTATCGATTCAAATAATAAATATCTAACTAAATAAAACAACTTTATTTTTGTAATTTATATTTTTTTAAAGTAATATATTGAGCATATTTTTTACAATATATATGGCAAGAACAACTTTCTTAACAAAAATATTATCACTACAATAAGACACTTTATTTTTGTAATTTATATTTTTTTAAAGTAATATAATGAGCATATTTTTACAATATATATGGCAAGAACAACTTTCTTAACAAAAATATTATCACTACAATAATACATTATTATTGTCGTTAGGTAGGATTAGATTCTCCACCTAAATTAACTAGATTCTAAACCTTAACATTAACTTGAATTCAATATTTATAGTTTAATTTAGCTCTATTTAAATTAAGTTATAGGTAGCACATTTTATTATTATGTTTTTATTGTTTCATATTCTCTTATTTTATATATATAGTTTAACTTATATATTATTTTTATTAAATTTATAAATTAAAATAATAAAATATATTTAAAACAATTTTAACATACATAATTATATATATAATTGAAATAAGTTTTGATACTTATTATGATTGATATGTATTAATATTTATTGATTATTTAATTAGTATAACTATATTAATTTGTATGTATGTATGCAATATCAACAAGTTTAATATGTAATATTGCTATAATGAAAGTATAGTGGTATGTATATATAAATATTTGCATAGTTTTTTATATAGTTTATAGTTTATTAAAATTCATATTAAGTCCAAATTGATATAGCAATGAATGAATTTTATTAAAATTATAGAAATATAAAAAGTTTATAGTTATTAATATTTTACTAAGTGAGGGTTTTAACATATTCCGAAAAGTCTCACATATTTTGAAATTGCTTTGCAACCTGAAAATAAATGTAATTATGAATCCTTTTAAAATTAGAAAATTTGAAAATCAAACAAGATGGTTGATAGGAATTACCATGCTCGCGGGAACAGATGGCAGGATTCGGACAGCTGGATGGATAGTAGGAGCGGGCTTCGGGATTCTATAAAAACCTGCATGCAAAGCACCCAGCCTCAGAAAATTTCAGCTAGCTTCAGCAGCGCGAAAGGCGTCACTGGTTGTCTGAGGGCCTCCCACATTAGTTTTAGTCAGCCTTCTGTGAACGGAGTTATGGAAACAAGAAGGAAGGCTCGGTTAGCAGAGGAAACGGAAGCGGTGCGGACCAAGGTGGCTGAGAGGAAAGGAAAAGGGGTTGAGAAAGAAGAGGTTCTGGACGAAGTCTTTGAGATTCTAGATACTTCAGACGAGGACGAGAGCAGCGACCCGAGTATGAATGCTGAAGAGTGGGAATGGTATGCCCTGGGTGTTAGTCAGCGGAGCCGGCGTGGCAGACGGGTTCCTAAGCGCGGGCGTTGGAGGAGGATCCGCCCGGGTGTTGGCACGAATGCTCCAAGCCGTGGTCAGAACAACGCAACCAGTAAAGCTCGGGACAGTAAGGAAGAGGTTCCTGAGCCGAGCAGTTGTCCTGGCAGGAAGGCCAGACAAACCTTCGAGCATAAAATTCAGCGGGCAGAACGTGCTTACGTTCAGAACACCAATCCTAAAATCAGGCGCATCATCCAAAATATGGAAGAAGAAGCAATTCAGGCTCAATCGGAGTCGGAAATGGAGGATTGGGAGCTGATGGTTCATGACCATGGTAATACAAGAGGAAGGATGTCTCTTTTCAAACAATCCCTTCATATTTATTGGGTAATGAAACGGTTGCTGGCCAAAGCTTTGGAGCAGGTGGCTTCTGAAATGGCTGAGATGGCTCAGGGTGTTCCTAACTTGAGGCGTGAACTCCGCATCCTGCAAATCTCCATGGAGATGCAAGGGAAGTAGCTAGAAGAGATTCAACAATTGCTCAAGGCCAACCAGCAAAGGAACAACAAGGAGGACTCTCCAATCCTTGCTAATGCAGTTGAGTAGTTTTAGTTCTTGTCTTCCTTCTGATGAAATTGCGGTATTTAAATAATTTAGTCAGCTTCCCTCTTTTTGTAATGGATAGTCTAGATATGCATATCAGTAGAATTAGACCAGGGAAGGACTGTAATGTCTATTTAGCCAGGAAAAAGAGACTGAGGGACTTCTTTTTTTGGTATGGTGTTAAAAACTTTAGGTGGACACCCTACTCGGTTTCCCCTGGTGGGCGGGTAGCTGGTCCACCAATTTTGATGTAATTTTCTGATATGATAATAGAAAATGAAAAGCACCACCTTTGCCTACAAAAAAAAAATTAGAAAATTTGAAATGAAAAGACAATGAACTGAAATAAAAAGCAAGCAAAAAAGACTTATGACTAATGAAAAAGCTAAACAATTTTTTTTTCCTAGCTGAAATTTCTAATCTTGGGAATATTTTTTTCTAATCTTGTAAATAATATTTTTGCATCAAAAATAGTAAGAATTATCCATATGATATTTTGTTATAAACAGTTAGTTTTTAAGATAATTTTTATATCTCATACTTCAATTTGAAACTACCAAAATAATTTTGAACCAATAAAAAATAAAATAAAATAAAATACATTTAAAAAAATGAAATTATTTTTTAATTTTCAATTAATTTTAAAACCGTTCTAATTTTATTAAATTTATTTTAAAAATTTCAAAACTAATTGAAAATCAAAATTAACAATAAAAGTAAAAGTAAAGGTTATGCAAGTCACTCATATATATAATTTTAAAAGATCAACATCATAAAAGTTTCATTCAATATTAAAATTTCACGAGAATAAACAGTCAACCATTATCAGGATGCAGGAACGCTTGTGACCATGCAACGAATTGCGACTCTTTCCCGCGAATGGTCAATCAACGTTGTGCTTATGCAAGGCAAGGAATTACCACACTTATCCGTGACAATGAATACTAAATCAACCACTGACGTTGTGCTCAACCAAGAAATTTTCACACTTATTCACAAAAACAATCCATCAACCACACACGTTGTGCTCGGCAAGAAATTCCACACTCATCCACAAGAACTGTCAATCAACCACATACGTTGTGGTCATGCAAGGAATTTTCACACTTATCAACGATTGAATATTCAATCAACCAGAGACGTTGTAGTCAGGCAAGCGATTTCCACACTTATTCACGAGAATAATCAATGAACCACAGACGACGTTCCACGAGAAATTCCACACTCATCCACAAGAACTGTCAATCAACCACATACGTTGTGGTCATGCAAGGAATTTCCACACTTATCAACGATTGAATATTCAATCAACCAGAGACGTTGTAGTCAGGCAAGCGATTTCCACACTTATTCACGAGAATAATCAATCAACCACAGACGACGTTCCACAAGAAATTCCACACTCATCCACAAGAACTGTCAATCAATAAATGTATTTGATCTCTCGATTATCTATCAAATTTTAAAATATATAATAAAAATAAATTCAACAAAATCTCATTAGAACAATCGATAGCCACACATATGAACAATATGAGATACAATGTCACACTTATCCACGAGAAAATCAAGCGCACACGTTGTATTTCACATGAACATATTGCACACGTTGTATTTCACATGAACATATTTCACGAGAACAGTCAATCACCCACAAACGTCCTGCCTTTCAAAGCAAATCCATTTTGGAGTTATGCAACTATAAAAAAAACAATTCCCGACGCTCTTTTTGATCTCCAATTTTATTATTGGATAGACTCCGTGTTAAAAATCAATGTTCTATATTAAATAAGATGCTCACTGTTCAGCTCTATGAAAAAGAGTCAAAACGCTCTACATTGTTCATGTACATCACACATTATATAGTATTCGAAGATTTAGGGAAGTTAGAACTATAATCTAAAAAATAGAAACTAATTCCTATCATGAGGTCTCGTGAACCAACTCACTAGTCTAAGATATTCTCCATTATCTCTAACACTCCCCCTTAATGGAGAAGGGGTTCACAAATATGCCTAACATCTCCCTAAACATTTCAAACTTGATTTTTCCAAGAGTTGATTTTTCCAAGAGGATTAGTGAAAATGTATGCAACATTATCACATGTATTACAATATACCAAATGGATTTCTTATTGCACTTTCTCCCTCACAAAGTGGAACTGTGTATCAATGTTTTTAGTGTTTTTGTGAAACACCGGATTATTAGCAAGTTTGGTTGAACTCTGATTGTCGCATATGATTGTTGTTGCATTTTTCTGTTCTTCCCCAACATCCTAGAGAAGTCTCCACAACCAAACTGCCTCACATGTCGATGCACACATGGCTTGATACTCTGCTTCCACTGAAGACAAGGAAACTCTGTTCTGTTTCTTGTTGCTCCATGTAATCACCCCGGATCCAATGTTTAATGCATAGTCTGTTATGGATCTATGGTCGTCTAAATTTCCAACCCAATCTAAATCTGTAAATCGTGTCAATCTAACGTCAGAGGAATCAGTATAAATAATACCATAATCTACAGTGCCTTGTAGATACCTCAAAACACATTTCGTTGCATTCCAATGACTTTCAAGTGGCTTGAACATGTATTGACTTAGCACACTGACTCCATAAGCCAAATTTGGTCTAGTAGTGGTTAGGTAGATTATGCTCCCAACCAGCGATTTGTAAAGTGTCGCATCTACCTCTTTAGAGCCATCCTCACATTGCGGTTTGATGTTTTGTTGTAATCGTACTGTTGCAACCTTACACTGATCCATCTTCAATCTTTCTAGTAGACTTTTGACATACTTTCTCTGGGATAGAAATGTTTGTCTTGGATCTCTCCAGATCTCAAGAGCCAAATAGTATCTTAATTCACCAAGGTGTTTCATTTCAAAAACCTATGACATTTATTGCTTGATTTATTTGATTAGATAAGTAGCATCACCTGTAATAATCAAATAATTTACATACAAAGAAATCAACACTATGTGCTCTTGTTCATCTTGCATGGTATATAGATTAGGGTCATTTTTACTTATGTTGTAGCCAAATTGCAAAAAAAATTAATCAGTCTTTTCATACCAAGACCTGGGTGCCTGCTTTAGTCCATGAAGAGCTTTCTTTAATCTACAGACTAAATTCTCTTTCCCTTTCTGGACAAACCCTTCAGGTTGATCTAAATAAACCTCCTCTTTTAGTTCCCCATTTAAAAATGCAGACTTTACATATAGTTGGTGAATCATCCAATGTTTCTTAGTAGCTAAAGCAATCAACATTCTGATGGTATTTAGTTTAGCTACAGGGGAAAAGGTTTCTTCATAGTCAATGCCTTCTTTTTGTGAATACCCCTTTGCTACTAATATAGCTTTTAATTTATCTATGGTTCCATCTGCATTAATATTGGTTTATACAACCATTTACAACCTATGATTTGTTTCCCTCTAGGAAGTTCAACCAATCCCCAAGTGTTGTTCCCGATTATAGATTCATATTCCTGTTCCACAGTTGTCTTCCATTCACTACATTCATTTTCTTCCTTATAACTAGAAGGTTCAACAACATTCATCATACTAGTTATAAAAGCATTTTCCCTATATCTTGTAGGCAATTGAGCTTTCCTACCTAATCTCCTAAGTGGTGGGGTAGCTTCAAACCTTGTCTGATCATCATTTTATTTTTCATCCCACTTATGCTGCTGCTGTTGTTGTATTGTTTTTGTTGTTGTTGTATATGTCTGTTGTTGTATTGTTTTTGTTGTTGTTGTATATGTTGTTGTTCATCTTCTGCCTTTGTCTGTTGATGATCCTGATTGTTTCCCGTTTCTTCACTTTCTTCTTCCACCAAGAACGGAATATCTTATTCCTCATTGTGCTTATCAGATTCTTCACGATCTTGCTCATGGAATATGACATCTCTACTAACAAAAATCTTGTGAGTAGAGGGATTAAATAAACTATAAGCTTTATATTGTGAACAATACCCTATAAAGGTACATGTGACGGCTTTTGGATCTAGTTTTCCTTTGTCTTCCTTTGGAATATGGGAAAATGATTTAGACCCAAATACTCTTAAATGTTTTACTGCAGGCTTAAATCCATATAATGCTTCTTAAGGAGTTTTAAACTCAAGACTCTTTGTAGGACTCCTATTTTTTAAGTAAACTGCAGTATTCAATGCTTCAACGCAAAAACTATTTGAAAGATTCTTACCTTTCAACCTGATTCTAGCACATTCCACCATTGTTCTGTTCTTTCTTTTCATTACTCCATTTTGCTGAGGAGTATGGGGTACCCTGAATTGTTGTAATATTCCATTGTCTTTACAATACTTGATAAGCTCATCCTTCCTGTATTCTCCCCCTTGATCGGAGTGGAGAATTTTTATATGCTTCCCTGTTTGTTTTTCAATCATGTTTATGAACTGTTTAAAGTATTCAAATGTGTGATGAGCTTCTTACTCAAAAAATATATCCAAGAAAACTTTATGCAGTCATCAATAAACTGTAAAAAATACAGTGCACTTGCTAATGACATTGTTTTCATGGGTCCACAAAGATCTGTGTGCACTAATTCAAGTATATCTCTCTATTTCTTCTCTACTCGAACATAGAATTCTTCTCTATGCATCTTTCCTAATGTACAAGCATTACAATCATTATGCACTTGTTTTAACATAGTAATATCTCTTGCCATTTCCTTTTTCTGAAGTAACAACAAATCATTGTATTTGATATGACCAAATCTCTAATGCCATAATTCTTCTGTAGTCAAACCCGCTGTTGTTAAAGCTCGAACTGGTGCTAGTCTTACATCCAATTTGTACAGACCTCCTGTTCAAATTCTTGTAGCAATAGTCTTCATGCCATCTAGTAGATCTTTAATATAGCAGTTACATTTAAAAAATTCAACTTTAAGATATTTATCTGTAATCATGGATACAGAAATCAAGTTCTTTGTTACACTGGGCACATACATGACATTATGAATTTGTCTTGCAGTACCATTAGGTAAAATGACAGAAATTTTCCCACAACCTTTGATCTAATGACTTCTATCATCTCCTAGGTAGATTTGTGCTTCGTCGTTGATTTCTTTAAAATCTTTGAACCATTGCTTGTTCCCCGTCATATGTGTTGATGCTCTCGAGTCTACATACGAGATGTCTGCATCAGAATTTTCATCAAATTCTGCCATGAACAATCTGAAGTTCTACTAATGATTATCATTTGCAAGATGACCTGCATTTGATTTCTACTTCTGCTGTTGTTCATGATATTTCTTCTTCCTACACTCCCTCTCGATATGACCAAGTTTTCCGCAATAAAAAATTTTACTTACAGAGTTGTTTCTATTCAGATGCATACCTTGAGTCTGATTTGGTCTTTTCTGTGAGTTTCCTCCTTTTTGCTGCTGCGGATTTCCTTTTCCTTTGAAGAATTTCTTCTTCACCATCAACGCAAGATCTGCACTCTGGGGCTTCTGCTACCTCTTTGAGAAGCCTCAACAAAATCTACAAGATGAAGCCAATTCTTCAACACTTTATTCACTCGAAAATTCATACTCTGCATAAAACACTTATTGTAACATGCTCAACAATCTATAATAATAACTTTGATCTCCTTTAGCATGTTGTTACAAGCATTGTGCAATGTTCACTCTGCTCACAATTTTGTCACAATGCTTTACAATGTCTCTCACTCTCAATGAATCGAACGAAACTTTATAAATTTTTTGCATATAAATATTTCGCTGAGAATGATTAAGAAATAATTACACTTATGGAAATGGAGAACTAATCATCCATGTTCATACACTATCGATCTAGTCTAGCACATTGAATAATTTTTTTTGACTCAATCAATCATCTTCTTCAATAAATCAGAGACCTTTTCAAACTTAAACACATGTTTTTGATGAAGTCTAAGGTGCATTGACTTAGGAGAGTGATTACCATGGGTAAATACTGGAGAAAAAGCTCATGGTTTTTTGCGTGCATGCATAAATGCCGAATTTTTCACCTACAGAAATTTGCATGGGAATATAACAACAATTTAGAATAGATTTGTGTGGGCATATAAGGTAAAGGTAGTGGAAATTATGCAATCTACGTAGACATGAAGAGGAGATTAAGAGAAGATTCTATCAATATTTAATTTTTACTTCTTTCTCCTCCCAGACACGCAACTCTACTTTAGACCATAAATTCATGTTCCGAATCACTATCATAAGCATGAAATCAAATGCATTTCATTAGATGTTGCATTACATCAGGTTTCTCTTGTTGACATCAATGCAAACACAACATCCTTTGTCTAAGTGATTTTTGTCATCATCAGAGTAGTCAAACACCATCTATGAAAGCATCATATCATCCCATAAGGGATCTAAAATGCACCTAGAAGAATCATCTAATGTATACTCAAGGAATCAAGTAAAATCAACAACATGGGTAGAAGAACCATAATATTATCAAGGTGGACCAATTTAATGTCAAATCCATAAAAGTACTTCACACAAATATGCATTGTCAAATGTCTTAGTAAATTATGAATGTGCATTATCTACCATACTTAGTCATGGGATGGTTACCATATGACCATTTTAGGTGCTTCCAACCCTAAAGGGAGATACATATTCTAGGTGTTGTCTAGATAACTCCTCGTTGCGGATAGAGATGATCCCTCTAGCCCAATGAATGGGACTAGCAACCTATGTGACAATCTACAAGAGAATTTCCTAAATTACAATCAAAATGAGAGAAGAGGAAGATGACCTACCTTGTTCTAATTCTATAACATACTCCTTTGTTGAAGACCTCGAATCGCTTGCGCCTCAGGCTCAGCTCTACTGCTCACAACATTTGAATTCCTGCACAAGAGATCAAAGGCACAATGGAGCATACAAGTACAACTAGCATAATCAAAAGTAATCCACTTAACATATCAAGGAGCATTAAGATAAATGATGCATTAACACAAACATTTATGGAAAGTGAACCAACAGTTGTATATATTAATAAAATAAAGGAGAAAGCATACAACGAAGCCTTGATGTCAATAAGCTCTCCTTGAGTGAATGTCCAAGTCTAAGCTCAAATTCTCCAAGTGATGAGGCTCATAATAGGGTAAATTATATGGACCTTAATGCACCTCCAGCTTACTAAAATCAACGTTTCTCATAATCATTTACATGTTTTAATTATATTTTGCTTAATGAGGAGAGTAAAGATGAGATGTCATGGCTAGTGGTCTAATGTGCATTGATTGCATTTTTTGGAGCGAATTTTGGCTAATTAAAGTGTAGGAACTAGAATGAAGACAAATAAGAGGGATTATAGGAGATAGGATCTCCCTCCTTAACTCCTCACTCACTTGAATATTCCTCAATAAAATCTCATCAGTTCGGAGTTGCAAGTAGCCGAGTTATGAGGTTCATTGGCAACCAAGCTAGTGACAGTTGAAGACCAGTTGATCTTGATATTGGGAGACAAGCCTCCCTAAATTTAAGGAAGTTGTTGGTGAATTCAGTTGTATAAATCAAGAGGCCTAGATCCTCATTAGGATTTTGATTTTTGTGCGAGATAGCTAAGCAACATTTTCGAGTTGAAGCATTGTAACCAAGCACTCTTGTGTATTTATGATATTTTAATGAAAATGAGAAGCATTCCCTTGATCTAGCACTGAGGTAAGTTAGAGGGTTGATGCTCTTGGGTTAGGGCCCACCCTAGCAGCAAAGGTTCCTCTTGTTGTATATGTATGTTTACATTATGCTCATGATTAGTTGCTAAACTGATTTTGGTGTTGTTAATTTGCAAATATTGGTAGGGTTAAATTAGTTTTCTTCCATTTGTGGATAGTCCTAATAGTAGCATTGTAGTGACAAGAAGATATTCCATAAAGGCTGACAATAAGTGGTGTTCACCTCATTTCTCCCTTTTTGGGATCATGGCTTGAGGAACACTTCCCATACAACCCAAAAAGACATAATTCTCGCTTTTTGCGCAGTATACGGTTTCCTACTAATTAGGTCATTGTTACACTGAAATTTGTCACCATGACTATCTACAGTTAATATGGCCCCATCAATAGCCATATTGTCCTCCTTGTCAAGCCACATACCTTTGCTCTTCATGTCAAAACTTCAAAAAGAGAGAAAGTCACTTAAAAACATGTTTATCTCTGGGTACGCAGGTTCTCTCTACCTTGCCTGCGTGTACGCACTCCAAACACACTGTACCTGCGTACTTGTACGCTCTGTAAGCCAAAGGATGGGTGCGTACCCCTGCAAAGGTCAAAAGGCGCGAGTTTCATCTTTAAAAAGTTACTTGTGGTCACTTCTAGAGCCTTCTAGAAGAGTGTTTGACGTATATTGAGCGCCTCCAGATGGTTCATGCATCCCTATGATAGAGGAACTTATCCCATCAAGAGAGGAGCTACCCCATCCAAAAGAGGGAGTATCCCATTGATGTTGGAACTGAATAACTTCCTCTAGAACACTATAAATACAGACCTTGGGCCAGAGGAGGGGAGGTTGAAAAGCTGAACATTCCAAAGGGTAGATGCTGCTGGAATTAGGACTTCCATTGTAAACTTGTGAGGAGAGATTACCATCCTTTCTTGTTGACATATTGGAAGTGGGTGAGCTTGTCAAAGTAGAGGAAAACTCTTGCTGGACCCTGGGAGGAACTTGCACAACACCAAGGCTCAGGTTGAAATGGTTTCTTTTTTGTTTCCTTAATACAAATAAGTCCATTCTTCTCAATGATTTGTTGTTAATGAATTGTTTCATATACTCCTTGGTCTATATGTTGAATATGCTTTGTTTATGGAATATTCAGGTGTTATGTAATCGTTTGATTGTTAGTGTATGCAGGTTTCAAAGTGAAGGAGGAGCTCATCTAGATCGACGAGGCTAGACTGCTACAACA
>APFE031292815.1:0-16093 GCA_000404065.3 Pinus taeda
CCAGCTCTCTCTGAGGGGCATTCAAAGGGGAAACATTGAGGGCCACAGGTGCAACTGGAGTCTCCATGACTACTTGGATTCTGTTTTCTGTATGGGCTTCTATTTCTTCGACTGAAAAATAGGAAAGAACGCTATCTGAGTGAAGAGGTAACTGAGAAATGAAGGGTAACAAGGTGAGTTTATAGCAATTGAAATACTGTTTCAGTCTCTTAAGAAGGTAAATATTTGTCTTTAACAGACCTTCCTCAGCAATTGAATGTGGGTTCCGGGTTTCAGTTCACGACTGCGCGAACGAAAATGCAGGTTTTTCACTGAAATTTTAGTCCAAATAAGCTCGGCTAATGAATTTCGACCGTTAAATTTTCAAGTGGGAGCTGGGTGCAGGTAATTTTCTGGTGAATTATGCGTTTTCTATGCTTTAAGTGAGTTTTTTCTATTATAGAGAAAAACCAGGCTTAGAGAAGACTTGCATGGAGAAATACCTGGTAAATCGATGGGCCGAGTCACCAATGCAGGTGGGTAGGCGCGCGGAAGGTCTCCTGGTCGATTCTGAGCAAGTTGGTGCAATTGGTCATAAATTGCATGCAGAGAGCGCAACAATAGTTTTTTGCAAAAGTGGAAAAAATAACGCGAAAATTAACAAAATATGGCTTTTTTGGGTTATTCGCGCCTTTTTAAACTGACGTCAGCATGACATCATCAGGTGGGTCAGGGTCGGATGACGTCAGCATGACGTCATTAGGTGACGTGGCGGCCTATGACTGGTCCACGGGGGTAGTGAGGTGGCATACAGGTGGAGCAATGGTGGACAGGGCGCGCGGTCGTGGCGATGACGTAGACAGTTAGGTGGCGCTGACGTTGGCAGACAGGTGGCGCAATATCGGGCAGCCTATGCTACGGAAAGGAATCTGTCAGAGGGGGCTCCGATGCGATTTGGGGGCGATGCGTGGACCCGGCCTGACGTCAGCGTCTGACAGATATCGGACGATATCGTCTGGACATCGGGGCCGGTCCGATATCAGCGTCAACCGTCGGATGGAAAGAGGTTGATCGGACGGTCGTCGGGCCAGTGATGTGCACGGAGGATACGGCATCAGGCAGGGATTAAAAAATGATTTTTTGATGGGATTCGTGCCCGGACGGGACTTTGGAAATATTTGCGTATTGCATGATTTTCCAATGTATTTTCATAAAGGTGCGCATATCACAAAACTTAGGACGAAATGGGTTTTTTATGAAATTTCATATAAAAGCGCATATGCCTTGGAACTTTGGATAAATGGGTTTTTTCATATATAAAGCTCACAAAGGCCTCCAAACTTAGGATAAGGCAAACAAAATGGGTTTTCAGGGTATTTTTGCCTTTTGGGTGGGTTAGAAGGGTGCAAAGGGTTTTTCCAAGGTTTCTTTAGGCAAAGTGAAGGATTGAATGGGCAAATGAGTTTTGGGGGAGACAAGAGGTTAGGGCTAGGTTCTCAAACTGACCAGATGTCAATTTGATTCCCTAGTGGTGAAACATATGGCTATAATGCTAAGGGGGGGGGGTTATTTATAGAATGCTTAGGATTTATACACCTTGGTGTTATAATAGTAGGGAAAGGGTAACATAGGGAGTTAGATAATAAAAGTTAGAGGTTAATATGGAGGGAGAAGGTGAATGAGGAGTGATATTACTAAGTTTTCTTGAGAACAACTTAGTTTAAAGAGTAGATCAAAATGAAAAGAACTTTGCACGAGAAATGTGGCTTTTAAAGGCAATAAGAACCAACATAAAACCTTGAATCTCTCTCTTACACACCTGGTGAAGGGATGTTAGTAATGAGTGATGAATTAGAAAAAAGGGAAGTTAGTCATGCTTCATGATTTTGTTTTCCTTGTATTTAATCAGCAAAATTCAGCTTGGTAGGAACACCACTTCTGCAACCCCATCTACCTACCCAACTACTTGCCTAGCATTTTTTGTTTCTTCTTGGAGGGTGCACTTGGACTTGCAGACCCTTTATGTGCCTTTTCTTTTCCATTGGCTTTTTCCTTTGATTTCCTATCTAGCACTACCCTTATTTCTTCCAAGGCCCAGATTAAGCAGTTGGGAACCTTAGCTTCTCTGCCTAACTACTGATCTGCCAAGATTAAACAGTTTGGACAGATTTCTTTCTCTATTCTACAACAGAAAATTGAAACATGGCATGATCCAGATTTAGACTGTTGGACCATCCATCAAAATTTAGTAAACATGAAGGCATGTACACACCTTGCCTTGTCTTGGAAATATGGGATCTTTGCATCAGCAAAGCAGAGCATATTTGGCATTTGAATTTTCCAATCATGAAATATGAAACCTATTGGTATAGGTATCCAACAGGAACAACACTCTAACAAAAGCCCTTTGGGCCGATAGGGTCACCCCAAAAGTAGCATTACGAAACTCCACATACTTCTTCGTCTATGAATAGGAAGCCATCCTGCCTCCCAACATTACCCTTCCCTCTTTACATCTCTCCCAAGCTTCAAGAGGGACCCCTTCAGCCTTACTTCAAAAAAGGATCAACCAACTGGTGAGGTTGGAGGAATTGAGAGATAAAGCCAAAAATGAATTTAGAAATCACCAAATGATTGTGAAGAGATGGTTTGATCGCCATCTGGCAAGAGATAAAGATTACCAAGTAGGAGAGCTAGTCCTGAAATGGGACAAGCTGAATGAGCCAAAAGGTAAGCACAGTAAATTCCAACACTTATGGTTGGGCCCATTCCAAGTTGAGGAAAAAATTGGTCAAGGAACTTACAGATTGAAAACTTTATAGGGGGAAACTAAAAAACTCCCTATTAATGGCCAACATCTTAAGAGATACTTCTAGTAGCCACCACATGGTGGTTACCTCCTGACTAGGTTAGAATTCATTTTATTTTGTTGTTAGCTTAGTTATATTTTCGTCCCTTCTGTTCTTGTTTTTTTCCACAAATTTTATTTTCCTTCTGTTTTGAATTTCAGTCCTTTTCATCCAACTGATTTTGGTCCTCCATCTCATTTTCACCTTTTATAACTCTCTTCAGATTTCCCTTATTCTCCACTTTCAACTTTTACCTCCCTCATTAACCTGTTGATGAGTCTGTCGATCCTAAATTCATCATTACCTTGCAAATAAAACAATCTTTCAATGAGCCTATGAGAACTGGAAAATCAGCGATGGAATTTAAATCGAAGCCACTCATTAGCATATTTTGGGAACTAGGTAGGATCTGTTGATAACTTGAATACCTAGAGCATGTAGGGGCATCTTTATAAAACAAAAAAAAGTGTAACCACAGCTGGACTGGCATGGTGGAACGCTGCATTTTTAAAATCCCACTTAGACCTAGCCTATACTTGCCCGTAAGGTTTGCAGTTATTCTCCATTGGTCCCGTCCACCACACTAAGTTTTCCTATACCTGTCATCTACAAGTAAACCTCCTTTCATGGGCTAAGCTCACTGTCATATATCCTGTGGCAAATCTGATTGTGCTCTATTCCTTGTGCCTAAAACTGGAAGGACTTATGTAAAAGAAAATGAAATGTTGAGTCCTTGTGCCAATCTGGAAGGACAGGTTGTTTGGGAAGCCGGTTAGAGTAGGGACTGTTGTTGGACTCAGAGTACTGGCTAACATAGCAAACCCAACATTGCTTAATCGGTTTAAAAATATGGCATGATCCATGACTGCACCCCATTCAATCACACGAAAATATAGCACTAAAATTCTTACATAAAGTGCAAATAAACATATCTCCATCAAGTTTTATGGACAATAAAGAGCTAAGGTACACACCTAAATGGGTATTGGCAGACCAATGATGGCCCCAAAAGGATTTTGAAAGTAGAAAATAGGTAAAGGAAGGTCAATAAATCCCCAAAATACGACCATTAGAGAATGCCTGTCAAAACCCTATCAGTAAGTAGAAGTTATTTGTCTTTATCCCACCTAAAGCTATTAAATGCTGAAGTGGAACCCATGCCTATCCAAATTAAATGTTGAAGTGGATACCATGCCTATCCATCTATACAATTTGAATTTCAATTTTATCTTAACACCCTAATGTTCTACTGATCCAGAGTTTATTTGATAACAAAGATAACTGGTTTGCCCAGCGATTCACCATTTGTTGTGGCCACAACCACCACCCTATTAAAACCTGCTCTAGCAGCAAATTTGAATGCGTCCCCTAGAAGTTTTCTCTTTCATTTCTCTGAATGATAATTCTTCGAATGATCTGTTTTTATCCCAGGGATTTTAGCTATGTGCCGAGTCAAATCTTCAATTCTTCATGGTTAAGACCCCCTGAATAAATCTTTGTGGCATGATTTAGTTATAACCCAGTCTAGCCCTTCATTCATATCCTTCATCGAGACTTTTTCAATCCTCATAAACCTTCATGGTGCCCTATGCCCACACATATAACCGCCCCCACTCTTTACCCCTCAAAACCTTCCATCGCATCTTTATTCCTATTATAACTCTTTTATAATAGAAATGCTTTGCAAAGTGTGTATGACTTAACATCTCCGCACATCCTCGTTGCATACCTTTATTGTATATCGCAGGTCACATTGATCAAAGGGCAAGGCCTATCTCTCATGAATAAATGCGATGTGATCAATCCCTAATCACATATGACAATCGGCGGAACCCAAGGTTTATATATAAGGCGCACCACGATATACCAGACCCACCGGAACTATTAAATGCAGCATATATATTTTCGGGTCCGTCCTATCACATATCTCAATCGGCAAAGCCCAAGGCTTATACATCAGGCGTGATGCGATTAGCAGACCTGACAATAACTATAGACCTGGGTGCATAATATTTGAAGTCCATCCTTATGTTCCAACCGCGGGTTTTCCTGTGTTTCCCCGTGTATTCCAATAAAATGTTATGGTCCGGGTTTTTAAAGGAAAATCCCATATGGTGGACTCGTTGGCATTATTAACTGCAGCACATATATTTTTTCGGGTCTGGCCTATCGCATATCGCAATCGGCAGAACCCAAGGCCCAAACATAAGGCGCTTCACGATCTAGTGAACCCGCTGAGATTATTAAGCATAGCATAATATGATTTCGGGTCCGCTTCCACCATTTCAATATCGGAGTTTGGCAGTTCAATAAGCCCAGTTCCTCTCCATTGAAACGATGCAATCCAATAGTGTTTCGCAGACCCACTAAGGTATGGGTTCCCATCTATAATATTTCAAGTCCAGATTTCGGATACAGTTCTATGTTATGCGCCAATTTTCAATGTAAATCAGATTTATGCTTGCGGGACTTAATCAATGCATGAATTAAAAAACCAGGGTTAACTCGTTGTTAACACGACTTAAGAAATAAAAGGAAACACGCCAAATCTATTAAAACTCATAGATTTCAAAGGCAAACTGATGTTCCTTCAATCACAGATGTGATATGGCAGACCGGTAGGGATTATTAAATGCAATACATACATTTTTGGGTCCGACCAATCGCAAATCGCAATCGGCAGGACGAGGGGGATGTTGCCCATGACTACCCGCTGCGATGTGTGATTGCGACTTGATCGCATCGTAACCTTTGTTGAACCAAGGGTCGATTCTTTCACACTTGTTCCTTTTGATCTTATAAAAGTGTTATTGAGAGCAAGATTTGTGTTTTTAGGCATGCTTGTCATATTTCTCTTAATCATAAGCTAATATGAACTATTTCGACAGGCGAGGACCAAGAGAAGAGAGGCGCATTCGAGTGGACCAGTAACAGATGAATGCGATTTATATCTATACAACACCTCTGTTCCACCGATGTCAATATTGAAAAAACATACTCTGCAAGAAAGGGATACGAAGCGCCATAATGCATAATGAAGGCACGCTCTATGTTCAGTGGAAGCACTCATGATAGCGTTGATCCATCAAGATGTCATTACCTCCAAATACACCTTAAAACATGCCAGATGTGGGATGATGAGCTCAGTGTCTTGAGTTTCCTTCAGGAAATGATAGGGAATAACATCTGCTCCATACAAGTGCAGAGAGATGACACACAGTCACACTCTCTTAATTGACATCCTTTCATTTTCCCCAGAAAATAAAATGCCCCAGCAAATGTAGCCTCAAGGTGTATGCAGTTGGACGGACTGTTCTACATCCGTATGTTTAATTTGTATATTGAATAAGCCGGGAAGATGGAGGGTCAGGGGGATATAGAGAGTTAGTTTCTTCCTGCATAAGTATTACCTCTAGAGATGGAGGGAGGACTTTTTCTTTGGGAAGAACAGCTTTTGATTTATTGTGCTAATAAAGAAGATTGTTTGGGTCAAGAAGGAGCCTTTTTTCAAATTCATTTTCCTCTTCTTTCATGTGTTTAGAATCAGGACGTTGTTGCTGGCATAAATATAAATGTGTTTTGTTTTGTGCATATTGATAACAGATAGTTCGTGACTAGTCTTGGTTATTCAAATATAATTTGTTACCATGGTTCACCATGAGTGGTTGCTGATTCGAAACCTTGTTAAACATCAGTTGCAAGTTTTATTTGTATGGAAAGGAATGTGTATTCCTATATGAGTAATTAGATTGCAATTAAGTTTTAATACAACCTTGTTCATTTGTGAACCAGTGATTGATTCATTTGGACTTGGAATCTATATATGACGTTTAACCTCCTTTTTGTTATGTTCCTGCAAGATAGATTAGAATAGTTAGGACTAGCATAAGTAGTTAGAATTAGTATAGATAGGATCTGATACATATATGTTAGCTATTCCTTTTTTTGATTTAATGGAAGTCTTCCTCTGGGGAGCAATCTTTCAACACCTATGACATTTTACGAGGTCCTTTAAAACCCATCGAAACTAGCCATTCCAAACGAAAGAAGATCTAATTGGGGTCTGCAATCGGGTGTTCACCTTGTTGGCATAGCAAACATTCGTCGCGTCAAAAAGTTGGTATAGATCTTTCTGGTACAAATAATCTTTCATCTGCATCTTCCATAGCTAGTAGTTTTGGCCATTAAATTTTTCAACCCTAAACCTACCATCTTCCGCCATTGCTCCCACTCAACCTAGGAACCCTTCTCCTGCGATTTTATCTGCCAAATAGACCTTCGACTCTAATACCAATTGTTAGAAAATTATATATTACATATAAATGGAACACATATAATATATTGCAGAAATATTAAAAAAAAAAACATAAAACAAGAGAGACACAGATATACGTGGTTCACCCAATTTGGGTTACATCCACGGAGAAACAACGAGTCCTTCCTTTTATATTATCTAGCAAAATGAAGAGATACAACCTACAAAAAATCCAGTTTAATTCCCTCTTCACTCTCACAAAATCTCCTCTCTCTTTCTCACTCAGAATACAGATCTACCTATACACAATACAATTCCCTCATATATAGCGAGGGGTTGCCTTCTAGGGAAAAAACCCTAAATTAAACATAACTTCTACCGTTAGATCTCCGCCTAATGGACGACCCAGATTGAATACAAAATTACAACATTTTACAAGGTAATTTTACATCTATTTTTAGCTTCGGGGGCGCTTCCCCTGATCCCCCATTGGGGGGGCTCCTAAATATCGTTGCTAACCCCCCTGGACCCCCCTTCCAACACAAATATTACGGGTGGCATTTCCACAACATTACGAACTGGGGTCCAATGCAGTGATACCTTTGAATAAAGAAGATAATCGGGATCCACACCCAACACAATGATCACTATGACCTTCTAAATCTATTCCAAGGATGAAATGATGCTTGTGATGTTGCAAAAGAACTTACGTCAACCATTTAAATCAGTCCTACAACCAGAAATCATTAACACTAAATGCAGAAATAGAAAAAAGACAAGAACAAGAGATGCATGTGAATAAGAAGTGAAAGGAAGAAAAGTAAATGATACAAAAAGGCTCTGAGGCTCCTGGGATGGCCAAGCCCAAGGAAACTCAGATTCATATGGAGAAGACCAAGGTTTAGAAGCCGAACATGGCACCAGTGTTCATTATTTCCATCAATACAATTATATCCCTGCAGAAAATGAAAATGGGGTTGCAAAAATATGAGTCTCTCCACAAGAAGACTAATAAAAATTAACCCCTAGAGGAAAATTCAACTTGGTACTGATACAAAATGATTAGGAATCATTTCCCATGAAAGGAGGAAGCTTTCCCCACCAAAATCCTTTGATCAGTAGATCTAGTTCCCAATACTAGGAATCTACATTAAATGTCAAGGAACACATTCCTAGATTTTCTCAATCATTGGAGCTCCACAATTTGTGCCATAATTGCATAATATCTTGCTGATTTATTATTTAATATTGATCCTCCTGTAGTAGGGAGCAAGTCCCTAAATTGTCTCCTCCTCCAAATCTTCATAATTTGCCCAATATTCTCACAATATTCCACAAAAATAAATAATATTAGGCACAAATATGCAATTATCCATAAACCTTCCTAATAAACATATTAAAGTTAAAAATACATTATCTAATGCAAAAATATAGGTTTAATGTGTTGAAGGATGGTCATATGGGCCTTAAATGATGTCTAATTTAGAGGCATGGGCCTTAATTTATGTCTAATTTAGAGGCCCATCATTACTTTTAGAGGTCTTGAATTTGTAGTTATGGTCGGTCTTAATAATTTATATTTTAGTCATGAAAATGTAAAAATAATTTCTAATGCATGTTCTTCATGTCATTTTGATTATTTATTCCTTGAAGTAATTATTGTAAGACATAGTTTTAATGTCAGATTTAAAGGAGAAAATTTTGAAAATTGAATTTTGAATTTTCAGCTCCAAAATCGTCAAGTCAGGCCCAGTGAAGAGACACACCCATTCGCAAAGGCATAAAACTATATAAATGAATTCAACCTCCTCGGCAAAGGCTCCATTTGACCTCTCACAAGAAAGAAAATTTTTGGGTATCCAAACAAAGGACAAGAAGGATGAATATCATCTTTCCTTCTCTCTCTAACTCACATCTCTCTTTCTCTATCTCTCACATGTGTTTCTAGGTAATGTATTGGGCAACATATTTTGGGCAGGTCGAATTTCTCAGCAAGATGGGAGGCCAAATTTCTGGGTTTCTAAACAGTTTATGGGAGGTCGAATTTCGATCTAGGACAACTTAGATCAAGTTGAGTCAAAATACATATTAGAGGCTTGACTTAAGGGTTGGAGACCAAGTTTGACCATAAGCTTTGTTGTTTAGTTTGACCTTATAGTTGACTAGCGGCATCAGGTGTATCTCTTATTGAATTAGAGAATTTCGCTTAGAAAAAGGTTGTTGGGTTTTTCCCTAAAGTGTGTTTTCCTAGGGTAAATCTTATGTTCTCTTTGTGCATTGTGAGATCTATAGTTATTATGGTTTTATGGTTGAATTTCTAAAGTTTAATTACCTAGCGATAAATTGGAATTGTTAAAAGAATATATATATATATATATATATATATATATAAATATATATATATATATATATATATCTATATATATATATATATATATATATATATATGTATATATATATATATAATATATATATATATATATAATATATATATATATATATTATATATATATATATATATATATATATATATATATTATATATATACATTAGAAGTAACTATCGATATTTCATAAATATTGTGCCTATATCTATTGCACTTGAAAGCTCAACATGATATTAGAGATTTAGTGATGAAAAGGACATTAAGATCACTCTTGAAGAAGTTTTTGGTAAGAGACCATTCTTGACGAAGATCGATATCTAAAATCTATTTGCATTTCCGTGACTATGGGTTCCCATATGAAGGCTAGAAAACAAATTAGAAGGAGCTACAAACTTTAGGGCCTCGAAAACAAGGATTCATATTCTTCTTACCAAAGACGGTCTCTTGGGTATTGTGAAGGGCAAGGTCATTGAACCTGAAAAAGATGAAGAGAAATTAAATTTGAGAATGATGATATTATAGCTAGAAGAATCATTGTAGATTCTGTCAGAGATCATTTGGTTCCATATATCACAAATCTTAACTCTTCAAAGAAAATGTATGATGCCTTAATTGGTTTGTAGACTATCAATAATATTTGTCAAGCAATGAATTTGAAAAATGAGCTCCATGGTGTTAAAATGAAAAGGAACAATATTATAGCCTCATACTTAATAAGGATTTCTCAATTGAAAGATGAACTTCAAGCAATTGATGAAACCATTCTCGAAAAAGAATTAGCGACTACAACACATAATGGTTTACCTGAATCGTGGGACTCATTTGCAACAAGAATATGTGCCAGAAAGGATGTTCCAAATTTTGATGAACTATGAATTTCTTGTACTCAAGAAGAATCAAGACCCATATCAAGAGGAAAGATTCAAATATCAGAAGAAGGTGACTCTCAAGCTTATGCAACACATTTCAAGAAAGGTGGAGGAAGAAATAAGTTTGGCTTTCAAAGAATAAATGGAGGAAGAAGAATGAAGGAGGAAAACCTGAAGAAAGAAGACACACTCCTAAAGGAAAGAGAGACATGTCAAAATTTCAATGCTCTCATTGTCATAAAATTATTCATTATAGAAGTGATTGTCTTGAAATATTGAACGATAGAAACAAGAAAGGAAACCAAGATGCTACCACAAAAGACTTGGATGAACTTCCAAAGAAGCCTAAGAATGAAGATCCGTGTAATAAAGAATTATTTTATTTTTTCGCTCTTACCATTTATGTTGCAGATAGTGAATACTTGTGGCTATTAGAGAGTGGTGCCTCAAGACACATGACATGAGATAGAGACAACCTCAAAAGTATGATGGAAAGAAGATCATCGCAAAATTGTTGACACCTAATCCTCGTGATTGGGTGAATATAATGTAAATAGATAAATAAATAATATGAACAATCACCAGGAGATGAACTGAACAGTCTCTCCCTCATGTATTTAATGAAGACCTACCTGAAGGAAAAAACATGAACCATTTTTGCCTTGAGGAGTTACTACCTGGCCTGACATGGTATCAGATCCAGCTCCTTTTTAGCTTTTATGCCCTTTGCAACTCCCTATTCTGCTCCTCCGCTTTCAATTTAAAAGCGTTGCTCCATACAAAGCCTGCTCCATACAATGCGATGCTGCCATTCTCCAAACAAATCTAAACCCTATCAGACAGCGCAACGAAAAAATGTGGTGATATCCTATGTAAATATACTGCATTTGGCTCCCAATACGCTGCTATGTTCCTCTGCTGCAACGTCTCCCCAGAAGATGCATAGCTTCTGCATCAGGAAGCCCTTTCATAGCATAAACTATAGTTTTCATTTTTAATTCTCTACCCACATCTATGTTACATGCAGTGAGAAGCAGTCTCACTTTCTTCGCTTTATTCATATCCTTGAGCAAAAGCCGCCCAAGCTCATCTTGCCCCAAAACATTATCAATGTGAATAAAGGCGAGCACCTTCTCTAACATTCCACCCAGTTCTAATTGTCCATCCTCATGCTTTCTAATATCTGGAACCGTCTCTCCATGTTCCATCAAATATTTTAAGATCAATCTCTGCAACTCTACTATCTTTGGAGTTGAATCGATATTTTCGAAGAGTTGAACTGTGGAATATTGATGAATTGAGGGAGACCAAACCTTCCATGCGCCCTGGTTCGAATGATTAGAATTAGTTCCACTGCCTCTTGTTTCTACAGAGAAAGTGTGGAAGATCGGAGCAGCCGCAGGGATTTGGAAAAGTTGATTGCAGATATTTATCAGGAAGAAACATTTTTTTTTCTTAATCTCTTTGTACTTCTGGCTCAAGTAGCTATGCGAAGGAGTAGTATTTCAATTTTGAGCCTTTATTTTACAATTATATGCTCCTTCCAGTTTCGGTTGATGAGGGCCTTACATCTTCGTGTTGCAGTGGTCATAGTGCTTAGCAGATTCTTATAGCTTATGAAACATGTATCCGATTGTGTTTGCATGAATGTGTTTTTCTGCATAATGCTCTTGGGTGTTCTCCAAAAGGCAGTGTTGAATAAGTATGTGGATTTTGGATATTTTTTACATCATTTTAATACATGCACGCCAGTATCCATACTGTTTTCCCACACCGCCTCACTGGTTGTGTGTGTTTTTTAGAAAATGTCGAATGCTACCGCAATAACCATATTGGTTGAGATTGTGTTAAAATAAAAAAACAAAATCAAAAGAACATTTTTTTACATCAAAAGCACATTTTTCCAGCAGAAGTATTTTTTCAAAATACAGTACACAAACTATTTTTACGAGTAGAAGTTTTTGTTACAGAATTCATTCAATCAGATCCATGGTGGGAATAGTTCTCACTAGCAAGGAGAACTATCCTGAATGGTCCCGGATGATAAAACACACACTCATTTTCAATGAGTTATGGAAAGGAGTGTTTATCGGAGATGGAGATAATGAACCAGTACAGCCTACCTCAAACAAAGAGCTCGTCATTTGGGAAAACAAGAACAACAAAGCTTATGCATTAATCGCAGCATCTGTAAATGAAGAGGTGAGTCACCATATTTCGTCATATTCAATTACCTTTGAAGCCTTACAAAAGCTAAAAGAACTCTATGACTCACATTCTGCACTTGAAGTTGTTCAACTAATGATTAAACTCTTCACTCTTGAACTGCAAAATAATGATCCTCTTGCTTTTGCATCTGAAGTAAAGTCTATAATGCATGATATCAAATCCACTAAGGTTGAATTAGATATTCCCCTTATCACTTTTCTCAAGGCACTTTATCCTACTTACTCCAATTATCTTGAGTCATTGCAAGCAAATGGAAATCTCAAAGATATCACCTTTGACTCTCTTGTGAAAAAGTTTGCTGAAAGAGAGAAAGCTTTTGGAAAGAAGACAGCCCCTAAATCTTCTAAAGAGGTTGTGTTCCTTGCTCATAAAGAAAAGAATCCTACTCAATATTTTTCAAGAGGAAGAGGTGGTCGAAGAGGAAGAGGAAGATATTTCATAGGCAGGGGGTGCAGACATTCTCAAGGAGAAAAGGCAGATTTGCACTGCATTCGCTATAAAAGAAATGGATCACATGATGCCTCTACATGCAAGCTACCATGGGACAAAATTGCGTAGAAAAGAAACCAACAAAAAGGTAAAACTAATGATACATACAAAGGTAGAGCACCTGAATCCGCTCACTATGTTGTGGCACAATGTAATATTGGAGTAAATGAAGATTTATTTAATGCTTCACTTACTTCTTTGAAAAATGATTGGTTGCTTGATTCAGGAGAAACTCGCCACATGACTCATAGAAAATATTTTTTTGAAGAATTTATTGACAATGTTGATGGAGCAGTATACTTTGCAAACCAATAAAAAATCAAGCCATCAGGGCCTCGCACAATCAGGCTTAAACTACCTAGTCTTCCAGACTTTCTTCTGCATCATTTTCTATATCTCCCACAGCTCAAGAGAAACTTGTTGTCCTTGGTCCACATCTGCCAGCGAGGTCACTCCATTCATATGTTTGATGGCAAGCTTGAGGTGAGAAAAGCATCTGATCACTCACTTGTCATGAGGGGAATAGAAGAAGAAAGACTTCTCAAACTGCAAGGAACATCTGCTCATAAACAACATTTCTCATATATTACTCATCATGAAGAACGTACACTTCCATCAAGTTTATTATGGCATGCTAGATTTGGACATTTAAACTATGACAGTCTCCGTTTATTGAAGAAAAATGGTGTTGCTGGTTTGCCTACAATTCCTAGAAACTTAAGCAATGTGATGCTTGCATTATAGGAAAGCATAGCAAACAGTCCTTTCATGACTCACATTCAAGAGCACATAGGAAGCTTGAACTTATTCATTCAAATTTATGTGGTCCAATGCCTGTTTCTTCTGCAAATGGAAATAAATATGTCATGATGTTTATTGATGACTACACCAGAATGTGTTGAGTTTATTTATTGAAGAACAAATCTGATGCTTTCCAAACATTCAAGAATTTTCATAAATGGATTGAAAATGATGCACAATCTCATATTGGGTCTATTCGCACTGATAATGGAAAAGAGTATACATCAAATGAATTTGAAAACTATCTTCGCCAACATGGGATCAAACATCAAACAACTGTGCCTTATAATCCCCAACAGAATGGTGTAGCTGAAAGAATGAATAGAACAATCTTGAATATGGTACGATCCATGCTTTTCTTAAAAAATGTAAAGATAATGTTTGGGCTGATGCTGTTCTATGTGCTGCATATATAAAGAATAGATGTCCATCTAATGCTATAAGAAACAAGACTCCTTATGAATTGTGGTATGGACATGTTCCTTCGGTAAAACATCTCAGGGTCTTTTGTTCCACCTGTTATGCTTTGATATCAAAGGTACATAGAAACAAACTTGGTGCTATAAGTTGTAAGTGTATCTTCCTAGGGTATTCAAACACCTCCAAAGCATACTGCCTCTATGATGAAGTAAATAAAAAGTTTGTTGTATCTAGAGATGTAATTTTTCTTGAATCATCCAAATCTGACAATGTTGTTGAGCGGCAACTTGATCGCTTGGATAGATTCGCAAAAAAGAAATCATTTCAAGAATTTGATAACCAGATTCCACATATTGAAGGGGGATTCCTATTCTAGATCAACATGTGGAATCGTCTTCTGAAGAATACTCTCCCCCGACTGAAACTCCAACAACGGATGATGATTTAAGTGATGTAATTGATAGAATTAGGAGATTCAATCTTGATTCAGTCCCAACTCAATCAACAGAGCAGCCTGGACCATCTCAGAAAGGTCCCCCAAAGTGGCTGACGAAGACACTTAAAAGTGTTCATCCTGATGAAATTGGAAAAACAGGAACCATAAATTCAAACCGACAAAATGAAGGTGATGTAGATGACTCTAATTCACCTGTTGACATGGATGTTTCTTATGATTGTGAATTGAATTTGTCTACATATTTTGAACCAACTTCATTTAAAGAAGCTGCTTCTCATGATGAATGGAAAGAAGTGATGCAAAAGGAGTATGATGCCCTCATAAAGAACGGAACTTGGAAGCTGGTTGATCCTCCATTTGGAACCAAACCAATTGGCTGCAAGTGGGTCTACAAGGACAAGTACAAAGTTGATGGCTCACTTGACAAGCACAAAGCTAGGATTGTAGCAAAAGGTTTTTGCACAGAAGGAAGGGGTCGATTATGAGGAAACTTTTTCCCCCACAGCAAAATGGGCCACCATCCGGACGCTCTTTGCACTAGCAACTCAGAACGGTTGGAAAGTCCATCAAATGGATGTAAAAACTGCCTTCTTGAATGGAGATCTAAAAGAGAATGTTTTTATGTCCCATCCTAAAGGATTTGTTGTGAAAGGACATGAACATAAAGTATGAAAACTTTTGAAGTCCGTGTATGGCCTCAAACAAGCACCACAAGCCTGGTATGAAAAACTAATTGAGCATCTTCTGAAACTCAACTTGAATCATTTTCATCTTGATGATGCAACTTTATTTGTCAAGAAAGTTGGAA
This sequence comes from Pinus taeda, assembly GCA_000404065.3. Lineage (NCBI taxonomy): Eukaryota > Viridiplantae > Streptophyta > Pinopsida > Pinales > Pinaceae > Pinus > Pinus taeda. The sequence continues at coordinate 15,543 of APFE031292815.1, forward strand.
AAACAGTTGTATATCTTGTGGTATATGTAGATGATCTTTTAATGACAGGGAACAATGAAAGCTACATTGAATCCATAAAGAAGGAATTTGGGAAAAGTTTTGAAATGACTGATTTAGGCTATGTTCATTACTATCTTGGCATTGAAGTAACCCAAAATCCAAAGTCTATATTTCTTTCTCAAAAGAAATACATTGGAGATTTGTTAAATAGATTTGGCATGACAGAGTGCAATCCTCTTACTACTCCAATGGAACAAAACTTAAAGCTCACATCTATTGAAGGAAAGAAATTTGAGGATGCAACAAAGTATAGACAACTTGTAGGAAGTCTCAACTACCTTACTACTACCAGACCAGACATTTCATTTGTTGGAATCCTCTCCAGGTTTATGCAAAGGCCTTGTGAGGGACATTGGTCTGCTGCAAAAAGAGTTCTAAGGTACTTGAAGGGAACTCAAGACCTTGGAATCAAGTATACACAGATGGACGACTTCAGCTTGATTGGATACTCTGATTCAGACTTCGATGGAGACAAAGAAACTGGGGTATCT
>APFE031292825.1:0-24344 GCA_000404065.3 Pinus taeda
AGCTACGAAATCGATCAATTTCGGAGTATCTCATCAAGTGGAAGAACTTATCCGCTGAAGATTCCACATGGGAGGATGAGAATTCTATACAAAAGCATCCAGAACTACTCAAGCATTGAAGACAACACTTTTTTGAAGGAGAGAGGCATGTTATGTCCCTATAATACTAGTGATTACCCCATTACTATTGTAGTTGTATCCCTTATTAATATTGTTGTGCCCCTATTGTCCCCATATTGTTATTACTATGTCCCATAGAATCCCTCTATTGTTATTTTTGTGGCTTTATATTATTATTGTTAGGTCGATTGGGTTATATGGTGACTCCTTAGACTCCTATATATAGAAAGGAGGTTTTGTCATTTGAATCATCCAAGAATTGTGCATTTGTGTAATGTAAAAGAGGTTGCCCCCTCGAAGAGACTGAATTCTAAGGCATTCAACTATCTTTTCTACCTTTTTGTGAGCTAGTTTCATAACACAAACTTTTCTCAAGTACTTTCCTTTATCATCTCTTCTTTCCCTGCACCTTAGATCCTCAAAAGGGATTTGCTTATCACATCTCATTTAGAGATTAGACGTATACATATACTCAAATATTCATGCAAGAAGTATAAGCAATAATCAAAACAACGAGCCTAGTATCACAAAGAAATAAAATAAATCTAAAAGGTACTTATTTTTATCGAAAAGTGATCATCTCCCTCTTGAACCAACCTCCATGAGTTAGTACTGTCCATTATCCATGTAAAAATGTTGCCTTCAACATTTCCATAGACTTCATCAGCGACGAGACCTAATTGAGGCTATCCCGTCTATGGTTACACTAAACCTATCACAAATGCTCGAACAATTGATCATGACAAGGTTTCAAGATTACAAAACCCAAGCCTTTATCATATTCCAAAGTTTCAAACACTAATCTCATGTAATCCATCAAACCTTAATAATTACATTGTCTAGGGTTTCCTTCAAACCATAGCACTCTTTTAGGTCTCCTCCATTTTCTCTTGCTTCCATCGAAGGTGTCTTCTTAGGGGGGATCTTAATGAATTTTCTTCAACCTAGCTCTGATACCATATTAAATTTTCTTAGGGCTATATTGCTCTTTGCTTTGATAATTACATTTCATTATATACATATTGAATTCACTCCACATCATCATAATATCATTAGCAGCATATGCAATTATATCAGTGTTGTGAAAATCGCAATAAATTGAAATTATTGCGATTTTTCCGATGTGTCGATTTTATCGCGATTATTATAGGAAATTATCGCTGGAAATTTTTTTAGTCGATTTTTATGAAATTATCGCGATAATTTCGAATTTATCGCAATAAAAACTGAAATAATCGTGGGGCTTTGTTGCAGTGAGGTTTTATAATGTTTTTTTGGTTTTTTTATGAGTTTATTTGGACAGTTGCGCGGGGAGGACAGAGGAGAGTTGGGAGACCAAGCTGGAGAGGGTTTGAAGCTAATTCTAAGTGCTTAGAGGATAAAATCAAAAGGAGACCACCGATTTCTCCATAGAAACGGTATGTGGATTAATTTTTTTTTTCATTGTTTAAAAACATTGTTTTTGTATTTTTTCCATTGTTTTTGGTTGGGTAACTTGGTATGGGCTCCATTTTTTTTTTTCATTGTTTTTAAAGATTGTTTTTGTATTTCTTCATTGTTTTTGGTTGGGTAACTTGGCATGACTATGGGAACCAATTTTTTTTGTTTTCCTTGTTTTTAAACATTGTTTATGTTTTTTCCATTGTTTTTGCCATTTGGTTGGGTAACTTGGGTTTTGAATGGTTGGATAACTTGTGTTTGAACTTTGGAATGGTTGTTTTAGGTTGGGTAACTTGGGTTTTCATTGTATAATGTAAAAATTAAAAATTAAAATACTAAATTGTAAATTTGTAACTTGTAATTTTGTAAATACTAAATTGTAATCCTTATTTTCCCATAGGTTCACAACTGCACCAAAACACCATTCAAGACTTCAAGGTTGCAACTTCAAAGTTCAAAAACAAACATGCCAAGGAAATTGGATCCTTTCTGGGAATATGGTGAACCTGATGCTCCAAATGATAGACTAAACTTGACTTGCAAGTTGTGTGGCCACCCTATGTCCAGGGGGGTGTACAGGTTGAAGTTTCACCTTACAAAAATCCCTAGAAAAGATGTGGGGCCTTGTAAAAATACAACTCCTGAACTTGTCCAAAGAGCCCTGAGAGCATTGGAAAATTTAGAGTAGACTAGAGAGGCCAAAGAAGAACTCAAAAGGCAACTAAAAAGGTCAGCTGAAGGAAGTCGGCCAAGTGGCACTAGTTCTACTGCAGCATAAACCAATTCGATAGCTGCCACATCATTTTTTGTTCCTCGAACCACACCTGGTTCACAGCCATCTATCGGTTCAATGCTAAAAAGAACTAAGAAAGAACAAGCAGACAAGTTGCTGGCAAAATTTCTCCTCTGGAGTGATATTCCTTTCAGCATTGTAAAGAATAATCCATTTTTCCAACCTGTTGTTGATGTTATTGCCAGTGTTGGCCCAAGGTACAAAATCCCTTCTTATCATGATTTCAGAGGCCGGATTCTTCAAAATCAAAAGCATGACTGCACCCAAAGATTGGAGGATTTTAGGGCATCATGGGCACAAACAGGATGCATTGTTATGTCAGATGGTTAGACTGACCAAAAGGGGAGAACCCTTATAAACTTCTTGGTTAGTTGTCCCAAGGGGGCTATGTTTATCAAATCTGTTGATACATCTGCACAAATCAAAGATGCAAGAACTTTATGTGATTTGCTAGATGTGTTTATTTTGGAGGTGGTTGAACATAATGTTGTCCAACTCATAACGCACAATGCTGCAAATTATATTGTTGTTAGCAGGATGCTTATGGACAGGCATCCTACTTTATTTTGGACACCTTGTGTTGCACACTACATTGATTTGATGTTGGAGGAAATAAGGAAAATTCCCTTTGTCAAAGATATTGTTGATTCATCCAAAAGCATTACAAAATTGATATATAACCATACATCTGTGCTTAGCTTGATGAGAAGATTCACCAACAACAAAGAGTTGGTGTGCCCCGCCATTACACGGTTTGCCACCAGTTTCATATCTCTTCAATCCCTCTTGAATTCTATGTGGGATGTGAAGAGAATGTTTCTTTCAGAGCAGTGGCGTGCTTTGCCAATGAGCCACAAACCAGAAGGAGAGGCCGTATGCAGACTAGTTACATACTAGGAAGACTTCTGGGTGGGAGTGCAGGAGGTGTGCGCCATTACTGAACCTTTGCTAAAGGTTCTTCGGTTGGTTGATGGTGAGAAGCCCGCAATGGGCTATTTGTATGAAGCCATGGACAAGGCCAAAGAAGCCATTCAGGCCTTACTATGACGGTAACGGAGATGATGGGTTCCAGAGACAACTCCTATGGGGAGTGATTGATGAGCGATGCAACAACACACTCCATCGTCCCATTCATGCTGTTGGGCTTTTCCTGAACCCTGCATTTTCTTATGCATGTGGGTTTGATTTTGATGCTGAAATCATGGATAGATTCTTATCCTATGTCCAGAAGATGGTGCAATCTCCAGAACAACATACAAAGATCTCTAAACAAATTGAGACATACAGGATGGCAGGTGGCACATTTGGCTTTGAGATGGTTGTCAATGATAAGACGATTAAAATGCCAGGTGTTTTTTAGTTTGTATTTTGTAACTTTGTTTCAAATTTCATTGTCTCTTCAAATTCCGTTTTTTTCTTATGTTTATTTAATATTTTATTTGTAATTTTGTTGTGGATGCATGGTGGAAAATGTATGGTGGCAGGGTACCCCTTCTGTAAAAGCTTGTCATTTGCAGCCTCAGCCAAACATGTAGCTCCTCAGGATGTGAGTGCAACTGGAGTGTATTTGAAAAAATACACAACAAGAAGCGTAACAGGTTAACACTTAAACATTTAAAATATTGCAAATTTCCAAATAAATTTTTGAATTCATTAAACAATATTTTTTTCTAATTATTAATTATTATTTCATGATCTTTGTACAGGTTGGAGTCCCAGCGACTTAATGACATGGTCTACGTCTACTACAATCTTCGATTGTGGGTGAGGCAACTTGAGAGGACACCTGATGTAGATGCCATCTCATTGGATGGGATTGACACCACTGCTGCATGGAGGGTTGAGGCCAAGAGGCCTCTCATGGAGTCTGCTAATGATTGGTTAGTGCAGGATGTAGTGGAGGGGGAGGAGGAGCAGGAGGAGGAGAAGGAGGAGGTGACACCACCTGCCCGAGCTACCCCTGCCACCAGCAGAGGACATGGTCTACCTCCTATAGCTCCTACTTCTAGTTCTTCAGCTTCTAGAGCACATCAGACTCCACTGCCATCTCCACCAGCACGGGCATCAGCATCTACATCTAGAGGGAAAGGGAAAGTTGTGGCTTCTCGCAAGAGGGGTAGAGGAAATCAATTGGATTAGACTCTAGTTATTTTCTTCATTTTATTGTATATGACATTATGACATGATGAGATACATTATTATATTTTTTGTTGATATTTTGAGGCTAAATTGAGACTCAGGAGTCAGGACTTAGTATTCAGGACATGATTCAATGTTATGTGTGATTTTAGCACTAGAAATGATCTTAAACATCTTATATATTAGTCATTTTATCATATTTATGTGTCAATGTATTTATTTTATGTTGTAGATGGTTTAGATATTAAAAAAATTGAAAAAAATGAAAAAAAAAATGAATATTTTTGTACCGAATGATTATTTCCCGATAATTACGATTTTTTCTGATTTTTTCCTCGCGCCGATATTATCCCGATAACGATTAATGCAACATTGAATTATATAGAAAGAACAATATCATCATCAACGCAAGGGAACATAATGGAATAATAAAAGAAAAGCATTCACACATAGAGACACTAGGATTGGTCGAAGACCAAGGCAAAACCCCACAAGGAGGAAAAACCTTGCAAATTCTTCTTCTTATTAGATTGTCATAAAATGTTTGGCAAAGAGAGTACAATAATCCATTTCTTCATTCACAAGACTATCCAGCAAAGCTAACCAAACCATAACCCATAGATGAACCTAGCAATAATACTAGTCAAAATCATGATTCAAAAGCTTGCAGTCAACTGTCAACATCTGCAATCAACTAACAAAATCCGCAATCAATTGTCAAAATGAAACCCTAGGTCCCAACCACATGAAGGAAAAGTCATGCATGCGACTCGAGCTTTCCAATCAAACGAATAGGCTTGCATGTGTGCGATTGCGGCCAAAAAAAAGCTTATGTCAACCATGCAGCTGGAAACCAAAAACCCTAATTACATGTGCAAGCTTCGGACCCTACAATTTCAGACCTGTGCGTACTAATCTCTGCGAACCAACTTCAGATTTGTGCAAGCCAAACCAAAGAAGAGAATGCTTGATCATTGTCTCCAAATGAGGGTCACTTGACTTGTATTTATAGCCATCCAAGGGTATCCAATTTCTCTTTTGGGGCCAAATTGTCATTTTGTGCACATGTGGGTTTCCAAAATAAAAATATATATTTTTCTCAACCAAATTAAATTCTTCCAAGGGCTAGAAGGGGTCTTCCTTAATGAGGAAAATGTCTAATGGAGGGAATTTCTCCTTGAGCTACCAAATTAACAAGGTCGGCGGTTATCTCCTCCACGATTGAGAGGGAGTGAGGGTGGACACCGTGTTCTCTAGGTGTCACGTACTATGACCAGGACTAACAACCATAACTCTAGTGCATGAACATTGGTAAGGAAAATGGTGGATTGGATAAGCATCAGGGACACACATTCTTAAGTCATGTATTGTGATTGACTAGGATTAACATCCTAAGTTGGATACATGGCATTGGTAAAAAATGGTCTAGAGGACATACTTTTCCTTGGATTAGGAAATGGTCCTGTGAGGTCATACTTTAGGAACACCCGGGTGGGGTATGTGCCTTGAGAGGCGATCGTGTCCAAATTTATGGCCCCCAACATTATGCTCTGATCTAGTGGAGAGATAGTGTGTTAGTCAAGGCCTTGCTCTTTTGACAATGTTGGCTATGATGATGTAAATCATCATTGATGCTTATCAATCTGGATCCTTTCTTGTATGAATATTTCAACTTGACTATATCTTGTTGTGTCATTATGAATACCTCCCTAGTTAAGAGAGAGTGTTGAAATTGTAACTAGTGTCGGTCTTCAAAATGTAATGTAGTTTTATCATCAAAATATTTATTATGGAGTCAAAAGAAAATGTACTTTAGTCAAGTCCCATTTGGACTTTTGTAAGAAAAAAAAAATTGTATTTTATTTTTGAGTCAAAAAATCAACAAGACCAAGTTGCCCTTCGACCCTCCTGGACAACTATATATAAGAGTCAACTCGACCTCTTGGAGCCATTCACTCACTCATCATATCGTTCATCGATTTTTGTGCCAAGACAAGAAGATAAGACGGTCAAAGTCAAAGGAGAGAGAAGTCAAAGGAGAGAGAAAAAGACAAGTTTTTGCCCTAGTTTTGTTCAAACATGTGAAATTTCAGCGATTTTTCGAGGTTACTACAGGGCCAAAATTTGGCCTCCACTACAAATCCTAAGTTTTCTGTAATTTGACCATATTTCAAAGGATTTGACCAACATTGACTTTTGTTGACCTTGACTTGATTGGAGAAGACTTGGAGGAGGGTTGACTTGGGTTCTTTGTGGCAGTTTTGGTCTTGGTATTGGGTCTTGAATATCTCATTTTGATCTAATTCTATAAGAGAAGGATTGTTGGGATTTCCCCCTTGTGGGGTTTTGCCCTGGCTTGGAGCCTAATTTCTAGTGTTCTTTGTCTCCTTGTGATCTTTATGTTTTGCATATTTGTATAATTACTTGAGGAAGAAGATAATATAAGTAATAAGAAGCCAACAAACATTCTAGTGCTTGGTTTCTTAACAGGAATTGGCTAGTTAGGGCCTGCTACCCCTTCACCAGTGCAAGTACATATAGCATTCACCGCCATTGTAAGCCCAAGGTCACAAGTTAAAGCCATGTAAAATCATGTGAGGCCTTGGATTAGGTATCCTAGACCCCCGTCTTGTTAATTGGAGCCTATATCTTGTGATTTGGTTAAGCCATGTCCTCTCCCTTGAAAGTTTCACTAAGGCAATCTCAACCCTAACCAGATTGGAGGGCCTTGGGGGACTTATCATGTGGACCCATGGTTTTAAAGGAACCTGCATTTGTAGGGGTGATCACCAGAGTATCGACTAATCCATTGCGCGCCAAGGTGCACCTATGTCATCCCACATGGTTAGAGTCTATAGAATCTATAAGTAACCATTGGCCTTGGTGCAGTATTCCTCATGACAGCTCTCAGAGCATAACAGTCTCTTGTGACAGTCTTCACATTTCTCGAGGCAATTCATGGTTCCCATTGCAAAGTGGTCCCAATGGTAAAAAAAATCAACAAGGTCCCAAATTGTAGAGCTCAGTAAGATGAAAACATGCCACATGGAAATTTTCTAGTCTGAGCAACGGGTGAAGAGTTATGGTCGATCAAAAGTGGTCAAACAGGGGTGCACAACATCCACAGGGCATAATAAGTAGAGCATTCCTCCTTTAAGGGCATGCATTACATCCAAAAGAATCTACTCAATGAAAGGAACAAAACCCATGTTTCAGAAAAAAAAATAAGAATGAACAAACAAACAAAAAATTATCTTAAGCGGTTTTGAAAATCTCAATTTTGACCAAGTATTCAACGATTTGACCATGCTAATGTGGTGATGATTGGGATTTTTTCAGTTGACTAAGAGTGTAGCGTGGCATTAGGTGGCATGAGGGTTAGAATAGTATGGAACACTAGGCCTAGAAGGCTAGCGCTTAGCTTGAACTGGAGATAGCCTAATTACACTATTATTTTGTGCATGAAGATGAAATCATGTGAAAAAGTAGTTGTTACAAAGAACTAGCCATTGGAGCCCCATGGACCAAAAAATTAAGAGATGGACCGAAAATTTACGAGATGGACCATAAAAATAATCGTTGCAAGCTCGTGAATGAAGAAGATGACCAAGTCAAGCCTCAAGGAATAATTCGCTCTACCTGTTGTGCAAGTTGAATTCAAAAATGGACCAAGGAGAGGGAATGTTGGGGAGAAAAGTCTACTATCTTAAACAAAGACCATTGTTGACCACCTTCAAAGGTGGTCTCATGCTCTTCTTTGGGAAAGTTGTCTAAGTCGACCCCATTGGGGAATTAATTTACATATTTGTAATATTTATGAAATTAAAAACTACCAAGTCTTGGTTTGTGGAAGACTAGCAATATTTCATTGAGAAAGTCCAACTAGTCGTAATCTAGTTGTTAGAGATTTATCTATAAAAGGCTAGCCTTTGTCATTTGTAGTCATTGTTGTTCACTAGAGACAAGTACTATCTCATACAAAGAGCTCATTATTTTGCAAACATTGTTCATTCATTGTGGAGTGGTTATCATTAGCTTTTTTGTTCTTGTTAATGTTCTGGGGTTTTAATTTTAATATCTAATCTAAATTGTGCTTGAGTAAATCTATCCTAAAACTAATGTTTTTTGCCATTGAGTTATCATACTACGTGGAGGCAAACAACTAGGGTCACCGTACTTGTTTGTTTTGTTTTACAGGTAAGATTAACCTCAAGATTTTAAACAACTTCTCAGAAGACTTTACTATCTCAAGGGTTTTGTATTCTTCTATGCACAAAGTTTAAAAAGTTGGAGACGCTTCAAGGAGATGCAACTCCTAAGTAAGATCTGAGGGCACAAGGAAGGTTAAGCAACATTGGGGGCAACATCCGTAAGGACCAAACCTAATCCATTGACAAAAACCAAGCATGGCGATCTAGGAGGAAGAGTACTTCACACCTTGATAATTGAAGAGTCCCACGACAATGAGGTATGATTTCGACAACCACAAAACTCGAAAAACAAACATCAAATCTCTCTTCTTATCTTTGCCTTTAGATTAGGATTTTCTTGCTGGCAACTAATTTCTATATCATTCACAGTGAGATTTTATTGGGGATAAGTATTAAAATTATCATAACTAAAACCCCCATTGAGCTACCAATCATTGTAAAGCATATTTAACACTTGTATCTAGTCATCAAGTTGCAGATCTACAAGTTTGGAGAGCGTTCACCTTGCTGGAACTGCGTTTTCAGCCACCTCTAACCATTCTTACAAGCTCACAAGTAAGTACATTTCATAAGGATTTGGTTGTTTCAGCTCTACTTCGAATTTAGAGCTATATTTTTTTATTTTAGAGTTGATTTATTGCATTTTCCAGTTCTCTCTTGTTGGATACAAATCTAGAATCTTCTGGGCATATTAGCATAACCTTGATTTCTGAAGATTAAGTTCCAACTAACTAGAAATGACATTTTCAGTCCAAACATGTAGAGGGGAGGCTTCCTAAAGCCTCTATAACCACCCTCTAGCCCCTTATACCCTTGGGTGACTCGAAAGAGTGTTTTAACACTGTAAGTGAACCTAAACATAGAAGATAGCTTGTTGCCCCTGCAATTTAGTGAGAGTTACCAGTTTATCCCATAGAACAGCAAGTTGTTTCCACTCATAACTCCTAAACCATGCATCTAAACAAAGAAATAACTCTTTAATCAGTTAGGGTAAATTCTGTAGACCAAAATCCATAGGTTAGACTGCATATCTTGAGTATTGTGGCTACTAATAGTTTGCTGTTAGAAATCTGACATGATAAAAGTAAAGAGTGCCAAAATTTTGTGGCGTTGGCTCGCTATCAAAGTTTGCCTCAACCATATATGCACTGACATGATAAAAGTAACATTGGTTTTCACTTGTTAATTGGGTCTACTCCATGTTATTAAGAGGAGTGTTATCCTCCCCACCCAGATTCAATTCCTGCAAGTGACATGTTGAGCCCTTAATGAGTATTTTGTTGTAACTGCTTTGAGCCCTAATACCCACCAGACTTGGGTAACCCCTGTGAGAAAAATTTTCTCCCCACAGGTCAGCTAGCTAGCTAGTAACCCTATGATGATCCACAAATAATTTTACTTCAGAGCTCTCCACCTATGCTCTAGTCAGTGCTCTCTTCCATCTAGCACACTTCTTGAAGGAAGGTGGGTCATCTATCAAAAGGTACACTGACCATTTCTTTAATCATGTGCTTTCATTTAATGTTTGGAGCATACTGATATGTATCAGATGCCAAGTTGGATGATTGACCCCTCCTGATTGCACCCTTGTTCCCATACTTGACCTTGGAGATTATTGTTTGCCCCTAGTCTAGTCTGAACTCCCCTCGGGCCCTTTTCTTCCACTGTTAGGAGAGACACTAAAAGGAGGCATTAATTAATATAGCTTGCCCAAGGTAGTCCATACTTACCACTTTGCATTTCTCTCCTATATACACTTTCATTCCTTGGGTGGATTGTCAATTTGTCATTGATCATTGGGACTAACACCCTATATCCACATCTTTGAGTCAAGATCTAAAAACTTCGCCCTAAGAAGTTGATGCAACTGAAAGAAAGATAAAAGCATATGAAGCCACAAACGAAGAAAATGAAAAATGAAAAAGATGGTTGGGACATATATAAGTGTGTAGGCAAAAGCCTAGCATAAGCTCTACCCCCCTCATAAGCCATCACTTAGTTCCCAAGGATTTCATGCTCTATCTAAAGAAAGGAACTTATAAATGTCCCAACCTGCATGAGCAATAAACTGCCACATATCTAAGGGGTAGTGGAAAAGCATAAAGCAAGTTGGGTCACCTAAGCTATGCAAGGAAGAAAGACAAACCATTAAAAGTAAAAGGCTACATCAAAGGGGTGGAAATAGTAGGCCGAGGAAAGGGGTAAATCATGCCTCCACTCATCATCATTATACTCAAGGTGTTGAACCTCCTTCAGCTAGTACCATGGCTATGGCCATCTTCCTTGAAATCTTTCCCATTCCATGACCACATTCATCACGTGCATTTATGGATTGATGGACCTACCTATGAAAGTTTCTCCCCTTAGCGGCTGGGAGCACCTAATAGGGTTAATTGTACAATCATCCCTAACATAAGTGTGGTAACTTGCTTACAAATCATCAACTAGAGAGACATTTGAAAGCAAGGTTTGTGTGAAGTATTTTTGTGCCCCTAACATTGAATATGATACACTATGATGCTTTCATGGCTTTTGCCCCTAACGATGTTGATCTCACTTGATCTCGAGGATATGTTTTATTTGGGTCATCACACATACAGCAAAGATCCGGTGAGGGATGGATTGACACCTTTCTAGCACCAGCTTGGATCCATCTTAACTCCAGATCTACCAAGCACCAAGAGAGATCAAATCTCTTTTCACTCTAAAAGAGATTTGCATCTCAATAAATTTGATCCCACTTGGTGCTTGGTAGATCCAAAGTTGAGATTGATCTAGGTTGGTTTAATTATTAATTATAATTAATTATAATTATAATTTTTATTTTATTTTGAATGAATCAAAATGTTAAATATAGAAAAACCACCTACAAGTTAATAACCCCTTATAGGCAATTCATCAAATACTTAGATAAACTCTGATTTCTGACTCCAATAAATATTCAGCAGTAATGTATTAAACTCCAACACATTCAACAGCCATTTATAAGCAGAAATACAAATCACTAAGTCTGCAAATTATTTGCAGCGGAAATGAACAGCAATCAGTCACACCATTTGACACAATATTTTTGGGCAATGCCCCTAGAAAAACCCCAAAGGCGAAACTAGTCACAAGAGGGAAATCTTATTAATGAGCTTAAAGAAAATTACAGTGAATTTTACAGCAGAAAATTTCACCAATAAATTCCCTGTACTTATCTCACAAATATGCCTTGAAATTTGTGCACTTATTCATCCTCTTAAAATGTGCCAAACAATTGTACTGCCTGAAGCCCCTTTCCTTGAATTCTGTGCAGATTTATAACTACCAACTGTACAATATTGTACATCCTTCACAGAGGAAAAAGCAGCACTTCAAAATCTGTCTCACACCTTGATTTTTGTGCCCATTAAATGATGTACATACATGCAACAAACCCATACTGTATAGCCTTATTTTGTTGTTGTACTTCCTCCTCGAAATGCATGCCAAGTCCCCGGAATTCAAGCCCTCTTTCAACTGCAATAAATGTTGGTAAGGTGCCTTGGGATTTGTGCCCTTTCACCCAGCCTTTCCTTCATAATTTTCTTCAGCTCTCCTTTTCCCTTTCTATTAAAATCTCATTAAGGAGTCAATGTATGTCTCTTCACTCCCGCCCCCCCATCTCCTCTTATAAACTCATTAATTACTAAAACCACCCAACCTTGATCTCAATGGCCAAGATTAAATCTTGCCATCTCAAGATCAACGATTGTGACTTAATCTCTCATTGAGATGACTTAAGTCACTCTTAGAGAAAGCCACTTTCTAAAATCACTCAAGTCTCTCAAACTTTATAAAGTCACATTCAGAAAAAACCACTTACTAACTTTATAAAATCACTTAAGTCACTTTTAGTCATTAAATATAAAAAGCCACTTTATAAAAAAAAGTATCTAAGGAGTGACATTAGCTCAGTCATTTCTGCAAGCTAAGCACTGCCACTGCAGAAGTACCCCTGAGATACAATTTCTAACATTAAACAAGACATTACAACATCTCTACCATACTCCACTATAGAATTTTATGTTTTTTTACTTAAGTTATTTTGTTTTGTTTTATTTTATTTTTATTTTATTTTGTTTTATTTTGACCTAGTCAAAATGTTTAACAAGACATTACAACGTATCTACCATATTGGGCTGGAGAGCACCTCTCAGCACCAATGTTTTAAAAACCAGAACCGATGACTGGACCGGTCCACCTAATGAAATGGGTTTCGAACCGGGACTGGTCAGGTCTAAACAAACCAGTTTTTAAAAAATACATTAAATAATTAATTTTTAATGAAAAAAACTATGTTTAAGATTTAAAACCATTATTCCAAGCCAATAGAAACAAAATATGCAAGGTTTGCTCATCTATATACCATGTAAAGGTGAATATATGAAAATGGCATTGAGTGCAATATATACCCGCAACAAAATACATAATCAATGAGGCTCTAAATGGCCTCTAGAGTCCGAAAACAATGCTCTAAGCTATGGGGTCACTGACCTACTACAAGTCTAAATATCAGCGATCAACAACATGATCACTCCTCATCATCATCAAACTCATCACCATTACTAGACAAGAGATCATCAACATGAGCTACATAAATAATATGGCTCAGAGTTTGAGGACTCCTAAAACTCCTCTACAACTTTAGTAGTAGTAGCAAAAATAGGCATCAAATCTACAAATCACTGATCAATATGGTCGCTCATGAAACTCATCATTGATTCAACGCTACTTGAAATACATAAACATCATCAACAAGAGATACATAAACATCATCTAGCAAAGTCTTTAGACTTGGATTGCTCAACCTTATAACATGATAGAAATTGAAAAGGTTTAACATGCCTAACCAATGATTTTGGTTTGAGTGAAGGGTTCATCTCCTCAACCTTATAATGTGGTAGAAAAAGATTAGCATGCCTAACCAATTGTTTTCCTTTGAGTGAAGAGTGCATTCTTGTTAAGGACATGGTAGAGGAGTTCAACAATCAATACCACCAACATCAACAAAGTTCAACAATCAATGCCACCAACATCAAGGTTCTTAAAGGGCTTCATGCTCTTGATAAAATGCCAATCCCATACCCTCAAGCATGATAGAATCAAATGGAAACATTGCAAGCCCCCAAACTATGAAATCCTGAAAACCATTAAGTCTGCTGAATTTTGAGTGAAATCTAGAATTCTAGTTTCTCCATATGAAATCCAATGAGGTCGAAACCACTCTAAAGTGAAATCTAGAATTCTAGTTTCTCCATATGAAATCTAATGAGGTCGAAACCACTCTAAAACATCCTGACTCATTTCATGGTAATGTTAAAAATTTAAGCAAAAGTGACATTTCCTTTAATTTTCATTTTCATCCTCTTACTTTAAGAATTTAACATTACCATTAATTGCCAACATTGCTAGGGTTGAGATGTGTTAGGAAAATAAGAGGGTAGGCATATTTTTCTTGGAGGGACTATATTTGGAGGAAAACAACCCCTAATTTCTCTCAAAACAGCTTCAAAACTCAAAAAAATGCATTCTGTGGGGTTTATGGTTGCCCTGGCAATAAACCGGCTGGTTTATGATGGAATCGGTCGGTTTATGATGGAACCGGCCAGTTTGACCATAAACCGGCCAGTTCCATCCTAAACCAGCTGGTTATAACCAGTTTTTATAATTTTTTGGTGAAGGGAGGGGTCAAACCAGGTTTTTGTGTTGGTTTGACCGGTTACCGGTTCAAACCGGATGGTTTTTAAAACACTGCTCAGCACAATAATGAAGAGGACATCTAGCCCAACTTTGATAGCACATATAACATTACAACCATGGCATTGTCCTTCCTAAGATAAGCGTTGGGCTTTGAGGATCCTCCACACGGCTGTATGCCCCTCGCCACACGTTTAGATGTTGAAATGTTGAGCCAAGAAGCCAAGGCACTGGCTTGATTAATGATGTGCCCAAATGGACCCAAGACGCCCCTAGATTGGCCGTGAACTTGCTTGGTAGATGTTGCCTAGTCACAGAGCCCAAACAATGATGGAGACCAATCAATATGGCTTGGGAGGGCTAGCATGCCCTATATTGATGCCAATACTTCATCCTAGGGCTGCCACGTCAACCATGGATGCCCTAGGAGGGTCACATGAGCCTTCTTGTAATGATGTCTTGGTGGACAAGAGGTTACTTGGAGATATACCCATGCACTTTGATGATTTCCCTTGGAGTGAGAACTTTTGGACCCACTTTGTCTCTTGATGGAGATGCCCATTTTGGGGGGATGATGTCATGTTGGAGAGCCTTTCCAACCCCACATGTGGAGAATTTATAACATTTTTATTATGATTTATCGTTTGTAAAGCCTATCTTTAGGTGGGTTTGTGACCTATTAGCCTAGTTGAATGCTTCAAGCAAACTTTTAGGGCTTTTTCATTGTAATTTAATGAAAAATGACTTGCTTGCCCTCATAAAAATAGAGGAAATGTCATTTTCATTGGATCATCACACATTCACAACATTTCTCTCTCTTAAGAAGTGTGTACTAGCTTTCTTGTCATTTCTTTTGGTCACTACAGATGGATGATTGGGGAAAATTGTCTTGGGCGAGATTTTTTGCATGAGGAAACTATCTTGTATTGATGAAGTGATTCTTGACTGGATGACTTAGTTTTATTGCTAATTTTCTTATATTTTGCATACAATTTTATGAAATTAGGGATTCTACTATGCGATATTAAAAAGTGTGACATCCTTCATGAAATCTTGTTTCTATATGAAATGCAAAATTTTTCTTTCAAGAATCCATCAAAGGAACTTGGTATATGCATCGCTTGATCTTATATCTCCACTTAAAAGAAGTCACTAAGGTTTCTAAGAGATGATTATGAATCCTCCACCCTCTTTATACAAGTCCCTCTACCTTTGAATTTGCCATTATTTGCTTCATTGCCCAATTGAGAGAAGGCACTAGACCTGTTGGTAATATCATCTTAATTTCTTATCTCTTTTTTTATTCATGGTAACTAGGGTAGGGTTAACTTAAATCTGCACTTTATAGCAATTTATGTCTACTTGTTGTTGCCCTATTGAAAGGGATTGAATTTAATAAATATAAAAAGCCAAAATCTAGCATTAATTGCATGTTTTCACCCCAAATTAGGGTTTACATCTAGATAAATATTGTTGTCATATGCATTTTCAGCCATAAAACTTTATCGTTTACATAACCCTTGCTTGCCTCATTGATAGCCTTTGTCGCTTGGTTGATCTTATCACTTGTAGGTTTATTCCTAAGCTGTTATATGTTATTGTATGCCATAAATCTGTGAATCATTAAAACCCTAACTTATAACAGCTTTCCTCTAAAATCATAAAGGTCTTAGGAAAGTGTGCTTGAACTATTGTAACTCTTATCTCAACCTTTTCAAGGTTTGGCCAGTACCTTTCTCTTCAATCATTAGACCTTATATCACCCTTGAGCCCTTGTTTGTTGAATATCTTGTTGGTGATTTCTTTAGGGAAGTCTCCATTGTGGGAATAACATCCACCACTAAACAGCTAGAGAGAAGCCACTGAGGGGACAGTGGTGGCTGATATTTTGTTGCCATAAGACCTAGGTTGCCCATAGAGGCTTTGCACTAGGCCTGCCAGATTTTGCAGTAACAAGCCTAATTGTTGAACTGACCTTTTGCCCTGAAGAGTACGGGTTTACACTGTGTACCATCTTTGGAATGAAGGGAAGTGTCAAGAGGTCTTCCGCCAGGAAGTGTCAAGAGGTTTTCTGCCAAATATGTTACCTGGGTTAAAAAGAATAAACAAAAGAAGGATACAAAAAAAAACATTGCTTCTAAATTCTAAATGCACATAATCACATTTTTGCTTTGCATACGACTAATGCAGACCAACAATAAGCATTGCTGTGCAAATCTTGTGGAAACTACTTAACCATAATGCTCCTTGAAAACTTATCACAGGCTCATTACTCGCAGATCAAACCAGTCCACTGAGATTGTTCTAATGACAACCCAGAAATGGTTCATAGACATAATCCAAAAAGGCATGCATTCATCACATGAGAAAACGGAACATATCAAAACTGAAAATAACATTGATAATTTACAAACCTTTGCCCTTTCCATCCTTCATTAGAATAAGCATCAATCATGTTCTGCTGAAAACCAATCCGAAGCAATAAATATTTTATGTGCTTTCTGGTTCTAGAGAGCTCATCCTGTACAACATGTGTTTTCTTCTTGTGCTTTTTCCGCCTTCGTTGGCTTTGCTCTGCACTAATTTCCGTAGAATGGCCTTCAATTTTAGGAAGATCTTTTGGGCTTTTATTTTCTCTTGATCTAAGAACACGAACACTACTGGACAATGACCTCAATATGTACTTTTTCCCAACCATTGACGTGCTCTTGCCAGCTTTGGTAGCACACCTGCCAGTCTTTTGGTCCAATTCAGGCTTATCTGACTCAACATGATTGTCTCCAGTTACAGGGTTTGCTGTAGGTTCATTTTCCTTTGCATTTGACACACTTTCTTGTATCTCAGATTTCCGAGAATTCATCTTTGCCGGGGCCACATGGTGGGATGATGAACCAGAGATTTTGTTGTTTGACTGCCTCATAGTTTGTGATGTCAGAGAGGCATCTCCATTCACCAAATTAGATTGTTGATTTGAGTTCTCAACTTTCTCTGTATTCATCTTATGGCCATTAGTAGCTTTCTGGGTCCTATTTCTTCCCATTTTTAATATATGAAAGGTTGTAACTGGGATTTACTTCAAAACTGTCCAATATTCATCTGCAATCAATTCCCTCTCAATTATTTGTTATTTTAGTGAAGGAAGTGTGTCACCTGTCATCCACATCCACTACTCAATATCAAAGGTCAACAAACATGTGAATCATACACAATTCAAATTTTAGAAAAACTGCAAGAAATTGCCCTCTTATACAAGAAATGCATGTCACGACACTGACTTATTCAACAATAAAAAGATGAATATTTCATGCTGCATTTTAAACTTTAAAGCTAGAAGTCAACCCTCAATGTAAATCATGTAAGAAATTGCCCTCTTATACAAGAAATGCATGTCATAACACCAACTTCATCAACAATAAAAGATGAATATTTCACACTGCATTTTAAACTTCAAAGCTAGAAGCCAAACCTTAATGTTACGTATTACATTCAAGCCAAGATTGTTGCAGGCATGCCTTAAATATTAGTTCATAAAATAAAATATTCTTCAAAACACATTGCTACACATTAGATTTCCATTCTGTTCATGACAGAAAAGCGTAGATATTTAGAACACTAAGATTGTTTCAGGTATGCCCTGCATGTTACATTAAACAAGAAGCTATTCTAAAATCACTGCTGGACATTATTAAATTTCCATACTTTCCATGACAGAAAAGAACAAATATATAAAAAAATTCTAGACATTAAGAGATCCAAAGCATATAAATTTAAAATTTTTATTTATTAGATAAAATAGTTAGAAGTCCCGGGATAAGGTTGCCAGGAAATGAAATTAATGAATATAGAATTACCAAAGATCAATGCGGACAAGGGCATAGAAAACGCAAACCTATCCTCACATTCTGAAAATATCAAAAATTGTCTCTGAAAGTAGATCAACAACTGTTACAATTATTGTTTCAAGAATTATATTGCCAAGGATCTGGAAAGAAACTTAACAGAAATATCAGAGAAAACATCAGAAATTATCAGAAAGAATTAACTTAGACCTAAAGAATTCTGAAAATATCAGACAAATCGGCAACCTGCAAAAGTCAGAAGAAATCAGAAATCTCAGGAGAAATCACAGATATTCGCAACACTGAGATCAACCAACTTCAAATAAAACCCAACCATCATCAAATCAACCATGATACAAGTAAACCTAAAGAATGGCAACAAAATTGTCTAAACTTGAAACAATTGTTAAAATGGGAAAAAATTGGATTAAGACTCACTGTTCTACTATGCAACCAACCTATCCACAAATCAACCAACTTCAAATAAAACCCAACCATCATCAAATCAACCATGATACAAGGAAACCTAAAGAATGGCAACAAAATTGTCTGAACTTGAAACAATTGTTAAAATGGGAAAAAAAAATTGGATTAAGGCTCACTGTTCTATGCAACCAACCTATCCACAAACACAGTCACAGAGCATATTTAAAAGACATGAATATACACAGCAAGTATGTTAAAATTATCACACATTCTAAACAGGTATGGAAAGTATGCAAAAAAATATAATAGAATACTAAGACAGAAACACAAAGTGTGAAATAATATTATAAGAATTCAAGAAGGAAATTTTGAGTTTAATGCTTAAAAAGATCTCCATACCCTCAAAATCAAATTAATAGGCAATAAATCTCAACAGAGCTACTTGTGGTCAATGTTCAAACAGAGTATAAAATTCAAATCTATCATATTAAACGGGGCCACCAACAAATATAGAAGAGTAATACCTTTGAAAATTTTGCAGTATCCATGTCTACAAGCTGATCTAAGGCACTAAAACTTTTATGAAAACTTTACTGCAACATTACAAAAATTGGTTCTGCCTCTGACACGCGAGCAAACTCTTATCTTGAATTTCATTCATGAGTCATCACATGCTATGATGTTTATAACATGTCAAATTGTCTTTACATTTATTATAGGGTTGTAACAGGTGCAAAGTTTAAACATTCAATGAAATATATATTAACTGATAGAAACAGGAAGAGAGATATTTGATGAATTCAATACCATTATAAGTTTATGAGGAGATTCTTGATTGAGCCTGCAATTTATAATATCAATGATGGTCCCTACATAGAACAAGAACTAGAGAACCAAAATAATTATAAGCCAACATGGCAGCACACTTGTGCTGTTGCCCCATGGTTAGCCATCTAGCTTGTATTTCATTCATGAGTCATCACATGCTATGATGTTTATAGCATGTCAAATTGTCATTACATCTATTATAGGTTGTAGCAAGTGCAGTTTAAATGTTCAATAAAATATATATTAACTGATAGAAAAAGGAAGAGAGATATTTGACGAATTCAATACCATTATATGTTTACGAGGAGATTCTTGATCAAGCCTGCAATTTATAATATCAATGATGGTCCCTACATAGAACAAGAACTAAAGAACCAAAATAATGAGAATGTTAGGATATTCCGACACATAGGAATAGTTAATTTCAACTTGGTCTAGTATAGAGTTAGGTTAGCGTTAGGTAAAGTGTGTTTCTTTACCGTTGTACATTTTGTAACTTACAATCCGACGGTCACGATATGTAGTGATCCGACGGTTCATTCTCTCCTCGGTATTACCGACACTTGATCCGTGGCTTGACACCCGATTGGTCCATGAATTCTATTTAAAGCGCATGGAGGGTCATTTGTAGGTTAACCGTGCATGAGAGAAGCTTATGTAAATTTTCATTCTTTTATTAATAAATTGCCTGTAGTAGGCACGTTGGCGCAGGCCGTGGACTGTTTCCCTCTCTGAGGGTTTTAACCACGTCAAAATACTGGTGTATTGATCTGTGATCTGTTTGTGAGCGGTGTCCTTCTGGTGTTCTGTCTGAGGAACTTACCCTGTTAAATTCCTACATGGTATCAGAGCTATTTGAGGGCCGCGTCCGTTGGTGATCCAAATCTGAAGCCGGTAGAACTTCATGCGGCTGTCGTTTCCTAGATCTACTGTTTCTGACTGCTTTCGGGCCGATAGGACTGCTCTGTTGTGTTTGGAGCATCTGTTCCACTGAGGAACCCCTTTCGTTTCACGCGAAAAGGTTTCCGGTAGCCCTATCTGCGTCATTTTTAAGATCTGGAGGTATACAGTCTTTATTTGCAGTTTACTGTTATTTTCTCTCTGCTTATTTCGGTTTCGGTTTATTTAGTTTTTTTTAACCGGATCTATACTTCATTTCTGCGTATGCTCTTTGCCCTGCGACTGTGTGCGATCTGGGCAAATCAGAAACAGAAAGGAAGGATTTTTTTTCTCATGCGTATGCTCTTTTCCCTGCACCTTAGTGTGATCTCGGAAAATCAGAAACATTGAGAAAAATATTTAGTTTTTCGGCTAAAAGCTAAATTTTTTTTTGAATATTTAGTTTTTTGGGTAAAGCTAACTTCGAGCCATAAGGTTCGTTTTTCTTTGCATGTCCGTGTTGGGTTTTGTGTTTTGTGTTTTGTAGGGAAAAAGAGGTTTCTCAAGGAAAGCACGCAAACCAAAGCCCCCCCTCTCTCTCTCTCTCTCTCTCCCCCCCTCTCTCTCTCTCTCTCTCAAATTTTTGTATAGATCAACTGGTTCAAAGTTCTTTTAAGAGAGTAGAGGTCTTGGGTTCAAATCTCCATTTTGTGGGGGCGTTTTTTTTCATTCCCGCACATTCGCGCACTTTGCCGGCGACTTCAACAATTTTTTTTTCAAAAAGCCATAACTTCTTCATCCGGAAGCTTTTTTCAGAGCCGTTTTTTTTAAAACAGCCTAATTTTTCGAGATCTATCCATTGAAACACTTACTTTCAGCATCTTCAGCTTCAGTTTTAAAAAAAAAAATGGAAAGTCCATGCCAAGTCATTCTTGACAGCACTAACTACTTCCAATGGGTATCCTACATGGAAGATTTACTTAGAAGTAAAGGTCTCTACAGAATAGCCACGGGCCAAGAGAAGAAACCAAAGATGAAGACAAGGTTGCAAAATGGGAAAATAGACAAGATCAAGCACGTGTTTGATAGGGATGTCTATTTCTCCTGATCTTAGATTCCATATTGCAGAACTTGAAACTCCTCATGAAGCATTGGAACAAATCACTAAAGTTTTTGGGATTAAAAATGAAATTAGAGCCCATCAACTTGAAAATGAGTTGCTTACATTGGATCCTAATAATTTTTCTTGCATTGAAGATTTCTTGTCCAAATTCAAGACCCTTAGATATCTCTTGGAAGGTGTTAAGGTTAAGAAAGAAGATAGTAACCTTATTTATTCCATCCTTACTAAGTTGGGACCAGCCTACTCTGTATTTGTTTCCACCTTCCATTCTACAAGGGAAGCTTTCATTTGTCAAGGAAAAGACTACAAGGCCCCTTCCTTTGACTCTTTTTGTGATTCTTTAATAAGAGAACAAGAAAAACTCTTACACCTTGGTCTTCTTAATCTTGGAAACTCCTCCAAGAAAGCGTTAGCCACCCAGCAGCAACCAAATTTAAAGAATCCTAAGAAGTCATATCCTAAAAAGAATGGTCCTAAACCAAACAAGGGTCCTAAGCAAACTCAGTCTCAAAATGAAAGATCATTTCAGCAAAATGATAAGACCAATAAAAACAAATGGAAGAAAACTGATAGACATTGTAACTTTTGTAATCGAGATGGCCACTTAGAATCTAAATGCTTTAAGAAGACGGAAGCCTTGGAAGCCGCAATGAAGAAACATAACATCCATGTGGAGCATTCTTCTACTTCAACTTCAACTTCATCTTCAGGAATGGCACTTTCTGCATGTCGTTGTCAATCATCTCAGTCTGGTTATGCATTAAATGTATCTTCTTCTTCTCATTCTCATGAGTGGCTCATTGATTCTGGAGCCTCTTATCACATGGCCAACAAAGCCATGTTTCTTCTTTAAATGATTGTAACACCAAAAATATATATGTTGGTGATGATAGATCTCTTAATGTTGTAGGGACTGGAACTGTTCATCTAGACAATGGTCAGTTTAATGATGTATTATGTGTTCCAACCTTATCCAGCAACCTTCTCTCTGTATATCAGATAACTCATTCAGGTGAAGGTAAAATTGTTGAATTTTCACCTCATGATGTTGTAATCAAGGATCTAAGAGATCCTAAACAGATTCTAGCTACTGGTATTGCTGATGATTCCACAAGGTTGTACAAGTTTCACAACTTTGGGTCATCAAATCTTCTTTCAGTATTTGTTGCTCATAATGATGAAGTGAGCAAACTTTGGCATGAGCGATTTGGTCACTTAAACTATCGCTCCCTTCAGCATCTATGTAAAGAAAATATGGTGACAGGTCTTCCTATGGTATTTTGCAGAGATGGTGTTTGTTCCGGATGTGTACTCGGAAAACATCATCGGGACAGTTTTGAAAAACGTGCCTCTTGGCACGCCTCAGCCCCTTTACAATTTGTGCACAGTGATTTATGTGGTCCACTTCCTGTTGCTTCATTCTCTGGCTGCAAATATTTCTTAACTTTCATTGATGATTTCTCCAGACGCACTTGGGTATACTTCTTAAAACTCAAGAGCGAAGTATTTAACACATTTTTGGCCTTCAAAGCCTTTGTTGAAAAACAATCTGGACATCAAATTCTTAAGCTAAGAACTGATAATGGTGGAGAATATGTTAAAACCACATTCATCAACTTTTGCACCGAAAATGGAATTCAAATGCAACATACTGTTCCATACACTCCACAACAAAATGGTGTAGCTGAAAGGAAAAATCGCACCTTAAAGGAAATGGCTAATTGTATGTTGCAATCTAAAGGACTCAGTCTTAGTTTTTGGCCGAAGCAATTAATTGTGCAAATTATATAATAAATCGCACTCCTACTAAGGTTCTAAAGAATATCACTCCAGAAGAAGCTTGGAGTTCCATTAAACCAGATGTAAGTCCCTTTCGTATTTTTGGAAGTGAAGCATGGGCCCATATTCCAGATGAAAAGCATAAAGCTTTAGAACCTAAGAGTGAGAAATGTACTTTTGTTGGATATTCTGAAGATGTAAAAGGTTATAGACTTATTCCATTTAAGTCAAAAAATGTTATCATTAGAAGAGAAGTAAAATTTGATGAAAATAAATCGGCCTGCGAGCCTAGTCTGGCGGATGTGCCACCTCTTCCTATCTCTTTTACTTTTGAAAACATTTCTTATTCAGATGATGAAAGTGAGGATGACAATCCTCCCCCACCTTCTCAGGATCCTCAACTTCCAAGATGGGTCCGTACTACTCGGGATGCAGCAGGTAATCTTGCCGGTGTTCCTACAGATCAGCGACGTACACGTTCTCAGTTTGAAAGAGCCTCTTCTTTACTGGCTCAAGCTCCAGTAAATCATGATCCTGACACTTTTGCAGAAGCTTCAGGCCATCCACATTGGTAAGCAGCTATGAATGAAGAATATCATTCATTGTTGGCAAATAATACATGGGATCTTGTTCCTCTACCAAAGGGACGCAAACTTGTTAGATGTAAATGGGTTTACAGAACCAAGTATGGACCAGATGGGAAAGTTGATAAACATCTTGTTGCTAAGGGCTTTTCACAGGTTGAAGGCATTGACTACACTGAAACCTTCTCCCCTGTTGCCAAAATGAACTCTATCCGCCTTGTTCCTTCCCTTGCTGCCTCTTTAAAATGGGAAGTCCATCAGATGGATGTTAAATCTGCCTTCTTGCATGGGGACTTGCATGAAGAAATCTATATGGAACAACCCATTGGCTTCATCCAAACAGACTCCAGCCTTGTATGTCGACTTAAGAAATCTCTTTATGGGCTCAAGCAAGCTCCTCAGGCTTGGTATGCCAAAATGGATAGCTTTCTTTTAGAATCTGGATTTTCTAGGTGTTATTCT